>JAMZAV010009850.1:0-56342 GCA_024449915.1 Sweltsa coloradensis
TTTCATCAAAGTAATCATTTAACAATTTTATTAACTTCTACAGTTTCTTCTTTTCTTTTTTTCATTTACATAAAAAACTTTTATTTTGCTATTACTTTCTTCATCTTCAATTTATTTTGTTATTTATACACTTAGAAAACAATCTAATCTTTAAACATACCTGCATTAACTCTTCTAATTTACTTTCATTCACAGGCGGCGCAATGTGACCTAACCGGTTGAAGCGCCCTAGTTTCTCACGTCGTCGTCGTTCTGTCACCATAGTGTGTTACCCTTGTAATGAAACTACACAATTCTTTGTTCATGTCCCCCAACGATATGTTTTACACTGTGAGTAGCTTTGTACTTAAATATAAGTACTACTAGTTTGCGATTATCCGAAATTTAGGGTCGGGTCGGGTATATGGGGGCAGACCTGAACGTCAAACATGTACCCGCATCATCGTATCTGCATCATGTTTAGGGTTCCGGATTAAACTCTGCTTACGAAGAAGTTAAAAAGTAGAGACAAATAATCGACGTTTCGCTGGAATTGAACCCTTTTGTTAACGAAAGGGGTACGTACCAGGAAAACGCCAAAACTCGTTCTTAGATGAGTGAGCGAGTCATGTGTTGAGAAAGAAACCGGGAACATCTGCATTTAGGTTCATTGATTATTCAAGTATATAAAAGTAGAGTTTTGAGTAAAGTTTGTATAAGGGCGTGTCAACTGTAAGGCCATAATGCGCCACTTTAGCCTATGATAGGCTAGGGAGGAAAGAACCATGCTTGATCCAGCCTTTGGTAGGGGGAAAAATAAAATTCTACCGAGAAATCAACACTTGGCTCGCTCACTCGTCTTACATCGCCTTTGTCGTTTTCCTAGAGGTGTGCATTATTGTGTGGCTCGTTGGTTTTGTTGTTAACGTCTCTGCTTCCAGTGCAGTAGGTCTAGGGTTCGACTCCCGCTCTAGGCAAGAGTTTTTTACTTCTGATTTGGACTTCCATCAGTTCTTGGCTTAGGAATTTGTAAACGGTGACTTTGGAGCCTTCCTAGCAATGAGGCACATTATAAATTCTTAGGTTGTTCCGAAACAGTCTTGTTGATTCTGGGGCTGTCCGCGGGCTGGAATCGTGTCCAGCTTGATTGATCGGTGTTTCCTACATAAATACGCCAGTCTCTATAGTTGGTCAATGTTCGCTCGTCGACGATGTGTTGCAAAATAACAAATTACGTACTGTGATGCCCACATTGACTCATAAAATTCGTCCACCTATGTCTCGACTCTCACGTAGAGAAGAGGTGGTATTGTCTAGAATTCGTGTAGGCTACACACGCCAAACTCACGGATATCTCCTAACTAGAGAAAAGGTTATTCCCATATGTGACACATGTGATGTACATTTAACCGTTCATCATATGCTAGCAGAATGCACCAAATATGATGCCTTTGCGCACGCAATTTGATTTTCTCCCAATCATATGAAGAACTTTTTTTCATATGACAACGGCGACAAACTTTCTAAATTTCTCATCCATAGTTATCTATTTATCAAATTTTATTCACATCAAACACATTTCTTTCTTTCTTTATTTTCATTCATAAACGTAACTTTTATTTTGCGATTACTTTTATCATCATCAATTTATTTTGTTATTTTACACTTAGTGAAACAATCATTAACAATCATTTATTTTCATTCACAGGCGGCGCAATATGACCAAACCGGTTGAAGCACCCTAGTTTCTCACGTCCTAGTCGTTCTACATCTTCTTCAAATAAATAATGTTTCTTTTCTATTACCATCATAACTATAATATTCTTTCTTTCGTTGGTCTTGTGGTTAGCGTATCTGCTTCCAATGCAGAAGTTCCAGGGTTCGATTCCCGCAATAGGCAGACATTTTTTACCTTCTGATAGGAATTGAAATGCAACAGTTCTTGGTATTGGAATTTGTAAACGGTGACTTGGAACCGTCCTACACCGAGGTACATAATCACTTCAAAGTTGAACTGAATCTGCATTGTTGATACTGGCGTTGATCCGCGGGTGTTCGCAATGTACATACCACTGATTGTTACATTTCCTATTAAAAAACATTGATCATTGGTTGGTTATGGCTCACTTGTCGATTACGTCGGGGCATACAGGGTTGCCATTGTCGCTAAGGTTAAATGTCAACCACTAAAAATAAATTGTATGGCTGAGTGTTTAGACTCTAAATGCGAATTGACTGATTGATTTATTTATTTATATACACACACCTTAAATTAATTTGACTTAATTTCAAAATCACAAGGCGCCGCAATATGACCTTGCCAGTTGAAGCGCCCTAGTTTCTCACGTTGCTTTCTCTCAAACTGCAGCTTGCAGGATATACTCACCGAAACTGGAGGCGAGCTCTGGCAGTCGTCGTCGGGGACCTGTTACCCTTCCCAAGACAAACTTCGACCATGACAACATGAACGAAGACAATGAAGATGACGACCACGATGTGAGAACCCCCCCCCCCCCCCCTACGGTGGCTAGTTTTGACCTGCATGGGACTTTCCTTCCCATATCCAATACCCTAGTGTTGCGCATTATGACCTAACGGTTGACACACCCTTAATTTTAACTTTCTTTCCTTGAAATATATAATTATTTCTATAGTTTATGGCTCAAAAAAGGGTTTGTCCCGGTGTCGAGTTTGGCCCAGAGCATGGCTCTGCTAATAGTAACAGGCAATAGAGAAGACAATATCCATTTCGCAAACATCAGCTGGCATATAGGATAGTATTTTAACCCCCGAAACTAGAGGTAAGCTCTGGCCGGTGACGTGAGAAACTTCCCCACCCCCTCTCATAGCTGGTGGCTGATTCTGACTAGCACGGTTTTCCTCAGTAAATAGTGGCCAGTGTCATTAAGGTTGACTATTTTTTTGAATAAAAAATTAAACTGGAGCGTTGAAGAATTTGGTCTCGAGCTTCACTGCTATGTTTAGTAAAAACAAACAGAGAGAACTGAAAACCATCTCGCAACAGCAGCTTGAAGGCTGTGTATGCCTATCTTATGTTTAAGTATCGCATTTAACCTATTGATTCACGCACTCTTAATCCAAACAAACTAAACCTTTTTTTTACTATTACTATCATTTCTATAATTTTTTTTTTAAAAACTTAGAAAAAAATGTAATCATCGGAACCAACCATTCACTCATTCAATATCACAGGGTTTCACAATACGACCTAAACGCCCTAGTTTCTCACGTAACTTCAGTATGTCCTGATGTCTTTTGTTGGCTTCCGCCATTCTGTTGGTAAAAAATTGTTCAAATTCGGATATATCCTACCCGCTACTGGCTGGTTTCTGACAAGCGAGTTGCATCGTGAGTTTTATTGATTTATTTATTTTTATTAGTAGAATGTACAAAATATTATGTCTAGCGCAAAAAAGTAAACTCTCCCAAACACATGAAAAACTTTTTTTTGAATTATAATCATGTCGACAAAGTTTTTAAAATTTAATCATAAAAACTAAATTAATGTAATGAAGTTTATTTCACATTAAACACATTTCATTTTCATTAAATAAATAACATTATTTGCTACCACATTCAGCTCTTTAATTTAATTTTTCTTCAGGCCGAAAAATTTTAAAAAACAAAAAATAAAAAAAAACAAACATATTTTCTTAATTTGCAATTCACAGCGTCGAAATAGACTCCTTTAGATTTTGAAGTAAAACTCGGTATGGACTACAACCTGGACAAAAAAAAATTGGTTTATTGAATTGTCAAAAGCAATAAAAACCGGCCAATTTACCGTTCTACCAAAAAATGTAACGGAGACGTTTTTTTTCACTTTAAAAAAAAATTACCAAAATAAAAATGATACAGGAAAAATTAATCATTACTTTTTTTTAGAAAAAAAGGTAAAAAAAAAAAAAACCAACGAAAACGTATCTAAGAAAATCGCCCGGGTTCCCACCACTCGAAATCTGACAAGGGGGTAAACCATTTTCATAACACGTAAAGTCTCAAGAGAGAGACAAAGGGGGGGGGCGACGTGAACCCCCCCCCCCCCCCCCACCCCCCCATTCTAAACCCTCCCCGTGTCGGGTTTTTTGACCACCGATATAAACCCCCCTAATAGGGGCGAGCTCGGGAAAATCGCGTCGGGGACACCTTCCCCCTTCCCTTTAAAGCCCCTTCCCCTTCCCCAAAGACGTGACAATGACACAGCGAACGATGACAAAGAGGGATGACGACCGTGCGTGAAAACCCCCCCTTAACCCCCCCTCCCCTTGGGCGGGTTTAAACCATCAGGGGCCGCTCCTCCCCATCCCCCCTAGGCGAGAGGGGGAAATTGTGCCTAAGGGTTTAAAAAGCGCCCTTTATCTCAATTGATAAAAACCAAAAAACCAAACTAAAAAATCTCTGCGATTCTGCTTTTTTTGAAACAACGTATATATTTTTTGAATTTGGGAAAAATTTCCCTATCCGCCACTGGCGGGTTTCTGACAGCAATACATCGTGTGTTTATTGTTTTTTTTATTTATTATAAGTAGAATGTCCCAAAATTATGTTTCTTACCCCAAAAATATGATCTCCCCCCAACACATAAGAATTCTATCATATTTCTGATGTCGACAATTTTTTTAAATTTATCTTTTAAATCATACTTTCTTTTGTTAATTTAAATTCACATTTTACACTTTAAATTTTTTTTACTCAATAAATTTAAATTTTATTTGTATCTATCATCACTTTATTTAATTTTCCTTCATAAATTGATAAACAATTAATATCACCGCACATAAATTAATTTTCTTGCTTAAATTTCACAGACGTCGAAATACATAAAGATCAATAGGATCAAAACAGTATGATATCCATGTCGCAATAAAACCCTTCCCGGTAAAAGCCCCCAAGTTTCTCATGTCGTTTTTAAATTTTTGGTTGTTGGTTGGTTTTTTTGGTTGTTAAGTTTAATCTTTATTAGCAAAACGCAATTGTATACTTTAAATAAAAATTTGCCAATATTAAATTGTAAAAACTGATACGCTTTTAAAGCTTACTTTTAGCAATCTTGCCAGTAGGGGGTCTGTCCCACATTCATGAAAAAAAAAAATAAAAAAAAAATCACAAATCAATCAAACGCCTTAATTTCCAGTCTTCGACATTTGGTAACCTATGTACCGTTCATAAAAATTTTAAATTAATTTTGGCCCGAGTTAGAATTGACCAAGAGCATGGGTGTATTCGAAATTAAAAGGCGAGGAAAAACAAAGTCCATTTGCAAAAATCACCCAGGAATGGGGGATCCCTTATACACTAAGGCGAGCTCTGGCGGCTTGGGACCCCCCCCCTTCCCCAACGACCTCCCCGACGGCGACGAGTGTCAGCAAAACGAGACATAGACATGAAATAGACGATGCCATGACTTACATAGCGTGACGCCTCCCTGACGAATTTCCATTCCTCCCCATTCCCGTGGCTGGTTCTGACCAGATGGGATTTCCCTCCCCACTCCTTAGACTAAAAGGCGCATTATGACCTATCTTTGACGCGCCTTTAAACCAAAATCTTAAACTCTAAAGCTAAATTTTTCGGTTTGATTTAAAATTTTGGAATGTTTTTTGAATTTCCCGGGGAAAATTCCTACCCGCCTCTGGTAATCTGACAGCCCTGCACCATGAGTTTTTTTCACGCTGTCGGGCTGCTGAGGAAGCTTCCCCGCGTCGCGACGTTGATTTCAATCTAGTTCCCGTTCCCGTGTCAAAGTGGATTTAAGCGACGAGTGTTGTATTTCGACAAGCATCTTGGGATGTGTTGCAAAAAAACAAAATGCTTGGTGATGCCCCAAAACTGGTAAAATTCGTCCTCCCCACATCTCGACTCTCACATGAGAAGAGGGGGATTTTCCAGAAATCGAATAGGGCCCCACACTTAATCATGGGTATCTCTTTAATCAAGAAAAGGTTATTTCCCAGATGACACCTGTGATGTACCCCTTAAAATTAATCATAGATAAGCGAATGATAAAATATATTGCCTGCGCTCGCTATTTGATCTATTCCCCTCAATGAAGAACTTCATCATGTGATAACGGCGAAAAACTTTCTTAATTTCTTATCCAAAATAATATATTTAACAAAATTAAATTCGCTTATATACATAAATTTTATTTATTTATTTTTCATTCACATAAATAATTTTTGTTATGTTATTACTATCAACATTATTTTATTTTGTTATATAGACTCTTAGAAATCAATCTTATCATCAAAAACACCATTTACTCATCTCATTAACTTTCGATTTCACAGTCGGCGCAATATGACCTAACCAGTTGAAGAGCCCTTGTTTCTCACGTCGTCGTTGGTCAGAATACAGAAAGGAAGCCTACCATGTGTTGAATAATATATTGATTATCTGGTGTGTGCTTTGCGACTTGTCGCGCAAAGTACAGTACCATTTCCAGATAGGGAACCACAAGTCTAACGCGGGAAGCGAGTTCGGTGCATTGAAAGAGAATGTCCCCATAAGAATAGCATTGGGCTAATTTAAAAATGCTTGTATCTTTTGAACGAGAAGTATTTAAGAAATATCATTCACATTACGTCATAAACCATTGTTTTTTCAACTATCACATATAATGGAATATAAATACCATGTTTAGAATTTAAATGAGTACTAGTTTAACAAGATGATGTTTGCATTTTTCATCTGCGTCGCGCGCCGATCCTCCGTGATTGGCTGTTGAATCGAAGAAACAAACATGTCGGACAGCCGAGCTCGCCGTGCACTTGGATGCTGTACGTGCAAAGCTGCTCCTCGCTAGTCGGCCGTGCGCATGCGTTGGTTCTCTCTCTCTTTTCTACCGTGCGTCTCTTTCCATTGAATCGCTCCAAAACGCGAAACATACATGTGTTTCCACAACGTTTATTCAAATTCTGTTGCGACTTTTATACACTAAATGCATCAAATGTGTTAAGAAAAGAATGGTGATTAGCGAACTGTGAATGATATTTCTTAAATACTTCTCGTTCAAAAGATACAAGCGTTTTAAAAATAGCCCAATGCTATTCTTATGGGGACATTCTCTTCCTATGCACTGAACTCGCGTCCCGCGTTAAACTTGTGGTTCCCTATAGGCTAGAGTGGCGCATTATGATATTACGGTTGACACGCCCTTAATCCAAATTAACCAAACCAAATCATGTACGTTTAAGCATAAAATTTAAATGCACCTTTTAATTTATCTTATCATTTCCCGTTCTAAAAGCACCCGAACTTCTCCTAAAGCACTTAAAACCACTCTAAAAAAATTCGTATTGAAAATAAAATTACCTGCGGCGCAATTATGAAGGGCATGCCCCCCCCCCCAACCCCCCCGCCCCTTTCGATAATATGTTATAATTTCTGCGCTCTTACGCCACTGTATGCCGTTGCAGGAGATTTGGTTCCCCGCATCACTCAGGCTGTACGCCACTGCTAGTGTGAGTATTGCCATAACGCCCCACTTGCAGTGTCGCATGCTGCCATTCTAACAGGAGCGTAAGTAGCATCATTATGACTCATGCATGCACCGGCCAAGGAGGCCCTTGTAGCCTCAGTCACGGAACCTTTTCACGGTGCAGGAGCGTCGCCGGGCGACCCTAGCAGCTAGGCAGCTAGCTGCGACGATAGTCTAGCTAGTTATACCGTTAGTGATTAATGCTTCATAGTGTGCTGTGCAGTGTGCATTCTACCGGCGTAGTGCTCATCATTAGACTCACTGACTGCACGGCAAGGAGAGCTTCGTAGCTCAGTCACGGACCTTCCACGAGTCGAGGGGAGTACGTCTCGGGCGTGCACAAGCATAGGCCGCCTAGCGCCGACGATGTACTAGTATGTTTTATAACCGTGTGTTTATGTTCATAAGCTGTGTGTGCAGTGCTGCATTCATTACCGACGACGTAGTGAACATCCATATCGAACTCACTGATGCACCGGGCTATAAGAGAGGCTTCGTAGCCTCAAGTCACGGACCTTCACGGTCGAGCGGCAAGGTGTCGCGCGGCGCTGCAGCATAGGCGTAGCGCGAGCGATGCATCCTAGTGTTATACCGATAGATCCTGTGTTATAGTTCAGAGGTAGTGTAGTGCTTGCAGTGTGCATATCTACCGCGCGCGTAGTGCATCATATGACGCAATAGAGCACCGGCACAAGGACGGATCGTAGCCTCAGTCACGGACCTTCCACGGTCGATGGTAGAGGTCGCGGGACCTCGCAGCAGCTAGACGCTCTTCATGCGGCGGATGCTCTAAGTGTTATACTCCGTCGAGTTATGCTCATAGTGTGTGTGCAGTGCTGCATTCTACCGCGAGTAGCTGCATCATAGAACTCACTAGATGCCACCGGCAAGGAGCTTCGTTAGCTCGCAGTCACGGACCTTCCACGGTGAGGGACGCGCGCTCCCGGGTGCGTTGCAGCTCTAGGTATAAGCGTAATGAAGGATGTCTCGCTGCTTATACCGTGGTCTATGCTCTAGTGTCGTGTGCAGCTAGTGTTAAGCGCGACGACATACTGAAGTAACACACATTGCTGCCTGTTGTTGCACTTACGTCGTTTGTGCAATGCCTCGCGACAAGTCTTCCAGTAGTATTATCGTGTGTAGATTGTCGTAGTATGTGAAGCTAGGGTTAGAGTGATGAGTTCTGTTTCTTAAAGAGCTATGATGTAAATGACCTACTAAGGCTATCGAAGCACGCATGCGTGTGCTTAGATGACGATATAAGCTTACATAAGCAACATATAGCGTCATGCGGGATCAGAACCCACGTCCTCGTAAGAGTCATGCCGCTTGAGACCAGCCGCCCTAATCACATGCTGCCACCGCGCGACGGCATGAAAGACTGATGGTGACTGTGACAGATGCACTATGGAATGCGACTTAGACAAAGATTCCCCCCCCGATTTTTGCTATTTAAAAGCCGTAAGTTTTATTAATCAAGCTGTTGGAATGCGGCGGACCGGGGGCGAATGAAGGGGAGCCTGGTCTAAAGAGCTAGGTTACAAACATGCAAACGCGCTGTGGCATGTAATGGCCGTGCTATATAGCGGCTCGGTCGTGCGGGAGGAGGGGCGCCGGTCATCAGTATGCCCACGTAGCGTATGGTTGACAGAGGTTGCAGCCTCAGTAATTAGTACGCCGCTAAACTCTAGCAGTGACAAACACATAAATAACGTAAAGGATGCCCACACCTAGGGAGTCGAGCCAGATAACTAGAGCAATAAATCTCAGGTAGGGACGAGAGTGGCGCTAGCGCGGTCCTGGCCGGGCACTAGCCCCAGCCCTTCGTAAAGTTTCACCATACTCTTTAGTTATTTCATCCTGTCCGTTTATGCATGCGCCAACTCAAGAGATTACCGTTTTGCTTTGAAGGATCATCACTAAGTTGTTTTGGGCCGCTAATATTCTCAACGACAACAACGACGAACGACGACGACGACGACGAGACCGACGACGACGACGACGACGACGACGCACGACGGACGATATTCTGAAATAAGCATAGATACCAAAGCTCCGCACCTCGCAAACATAAGCTAGTAAGAAGCGGATGTATCTTACTTCCGAAACTAGAGGCTGAGCTCTGCAATCGCGTCTATTAACCTAATGCCCCTTCCCTTAGACGACACCCCCAAGCGACGATGCACAATGGACACAACGAACGATGAACAAGACGATGAACGACCGCGACGTGAACCGCAAACCTAGTTTCCTCCCCCATTACCGTGCTGCGCTTCCTCACTGCACAGCATCGCGGCCCCTACCACCCCCCCCCCCCCCCCCCTAGAGCTAGAGTGACGCATTATCAAATAACGTTTCGACGACAGCTGTCTTTATCGAAAATCCATATTTAACATAACTTTCAAAAAACTCCAATTAAATAATATTATGAGACAGACCACGATTAAATAAATATTGACTATACACTAACAATATCACTAGGTGGCCACAATTTGACCTCCTACCGGTTGAAGCGCCAGAGGGGGGGGTGGGGGGGTGGTGGAATTTGTGGCGGGTGGGGGGGGGGGGGTGTGTGCTTTGGGGTGGTGGGGGGGGGGGTGCGGGGTAGGGGGGGGGGTTTTATGGGGGGTGGGGGTGGAGGAAGGCCAAGTTATTTCTCACGTCGTTTGTTAGATTAGCAGGTATTTGTAATCCCCATGCGGGTAACACACCCGTGTAAGCTATCATCAAGTTACCATGTAAGTACCATTCCATTCTTGACGAGATTGCGAATTTCCCGGAGCAGTTTTCTGCAGTCGTTAAGGTAGAGGATGGATTGGATATTAAAGTCCTTAAAAACAGCCATCGCGACACTCCAATTCAAAATAACTCTAACTTTACTACCCCGTCTGGGCCCCCGGGGTATTTTTTTTTTTTTTTTGAATTAGCACTCCGGGGGAAATGACGACGACAAGGCACAAGTGAACGCATGACTGAAGACCGACGACAACCACGACTTTTAGAGCAACACTCCATGCCCTATCCACTACCCGTGGCAGGCTTACTCGACCAGCATGGGACCTCTTGTCCTACCCAATCCCCATAGGATAGAATGGAGCATTATGAACTAAACGGATTGACGACGACCCTTAACTTACAGAAACTCGCGCGTCGTCATACGTCTTCGAAACGAACGATCGACAAAGACGATGACGACCGCGACGTGATAAACCCCCCTTACTCTCCTATACCCGTGGCTTGATTTCTGACCGAGCATGCGGCCCCCTCCTCCCCATCCCCCCTTAGGCCTAGAGTCGCAGTGCATTATAAGACCTAACGGATTGATTGACGCCGCTTAGATCAAATACCAAAAAAAAAAAATCGAAATTAGTATTCTAAAATCTACATTGTTGGCTCGAGCATAAGGCGTTGCCGACTACTCATTCGGGAGGTCACCCCGGCGTTCTAAATCCGCCGCAGACAGCCATCCTGGTACTGATTGTTTTTTCCTGAGCTTTTCCTCAGTCGCTTAAATGCCTAAAGAAAAAGATTAAGTCCCCCCAAAACAACCCACGTAAACATCCCTTTACAACAGCTGACTCACTCTTATAAACCTAGCTGAACTACCCTTCAGGACAACTTTCCCACGAAAAGTATTTAATAATTGGTATTTTGCCTATACAAATATAAAAACAAATAATTCAAATAAGTAACCAAGGTTTTTTATATTACAGCAACGTGAAATAATACCTTCACGCGTATGAGCCCAATTTATTGAAGACCGCCCGACCCGATTTTCTCACGTCGTATTAACATTGGTCTGATTCAAGTACAACAACACAAGGTATTATGTTCTATGAGCGCCCTGAGCCATTTAACATCAAGGTAATTGAACTATTTGCTAAATTAGTATACCTTCGCTTCTCGAGGCTTACTAAATGGTATTGAATCTGAATTATATTGAAAGAAAAATAGTCCAGTGCACGACCAGGACGTTTTTTTGGCTGCCCCTAACTTCGAGTAAGCCCTCTCTGAGCAATAGAACCACACCCCCGTCTGGCGCCCCGGGTAAAGAATTTAGCCCAATGCGGCCCTCTATGCTAATCGTAAAAGGCGATTCAAGAGCAAAAGTTCCACCTCACTGAAACATCAAGCCTGAGTAAGAGCTGCAGTATATAATATTCTCCTCAGAAATCTAGAGGCCGAGCTCTGACAATCGTCGTCGAGGCACCTACCCTTCCCTCGGACGACCTGCCCGACGACTATGGCAATGACAACGAACGATGACAAGTCATGACGACCGTGTGGGGGGGCGTGAGAAAAACCCCTTCCGCCCCTACCCAGTGATGGTTTGACCAGCATGAGCCTGAGCATGGAATAAAAAGGAAGTTCCAATGAAGATTGTTTCATGGCATGTAAACTTAATCTAACGTCATGGAGTATTGGTACTCCTACGCCTCATGTCCACCAATATGGAGTAGATTTTTCCTAAGGGAAGACCTAGTGCATTGCTGTCTAAACGGATATTTTGACGTTTGGTTTCATGTTCTTCTCCTCACCTATTATTGTACTTAATTTATATCTGCCAAAATGGATTAATTTTCATTTTTATTAATCATAATTGTAGGCATAACTGTTTCATGTGGTTTTTATTATTTTATATTAAGTGGTTTGTTAAAACACTCATTTGTTACCTAAGTTGAGAAGGACAACTTGACTTTGTGTCAAAATATTACAATAAAATATGTATTTTAAGAACAGGCATGTTCAAAAAATGTCAATTTCAACCAACTTATAATATCACAGAACGGTTGCAATATGACCTAACCGTTTAAGCGCCCAAGGTTCTTAACTTCTTTCGCAGATTCGGATGGTGTTCAGAACAATTTTTTTTTAATAATATCTCGTCATTAACCTCCAACTCCTCAATATTGTTATCTGCTAGATACCAACGCACTTGTACAGCAGGTTGCACACCAATGACCACAACGACGGAGAACCTCAATTTTCTCCCCTAACCCTGGGCTGGTTACTGCCCAGCATGGATTTCCTCAATATTTATCTATTGGGGTAAAGGTAGTGCATTATGACCTCACGGTGGGGGACGCGCACATTATCCAGCGAAACCAAATAACTTCCAAAAGTTTTGGTGAATTTCATTATTTTTTCTCATCCTAGGGCTAAATTTTCTTTGGTTCACTTATATTGCAGATCATCATACCTATCCAAAATGGCGCACTCAGAAACAAGGAATTCTTGAAATTGTGCCAAAAAAATACCTCTAACACATTAAAATGTGTGTTTCAAACATTACAACAAAAACAAACACAACAAAACTCATCAGGATTTCCAGAAAAGGTACAGACAAGTACGGACTGTTTAACGTTAAAACAATAAATAATATTAATTCACAAATTAAAACAGTAATTATAATAAGACAGAAAACAACTAATAGCACCTTTTTATTTCAATCCAGAAATTAAACAAGTCCGCCCCGACCAGGACCCTCAAACACGGATCTCCACATTCCAGGTGATGCCAGGAGATCCGTGGTTCGAGTCCGGTCGGGCGGACTTTTTAATTTCTGGATTGTATGTAAAAATAAAAACAATTACACCTACGGAGTGTTCCGATTAAACAAACGAGGAAATAGCCCCCTTGTCAGGACCGGGTGAAACCGTCCAACAGCTCGGCTCCTCTAGATACCCAAACAGGCTTAAGTGCGGGGTTTAGTGATAGAGTCGTGAATTTAGGATCATTTACTCAGAAAAACGTGCCTGAGTAATTTGCAGGTGGTCCCAATGATTTTTGCCCCGTTCAGGGGTGACCATGGTGCCAAAGTTAGGGGGTTGACATTATTTTCAAATGGACTAGGGGGAGCCTAATAGAAGTAAAAGGGTGGTATTAAACATTTTTGTGCAATTATTTTATTCAATTAATTATTTAAAATCTAACAAATGTTTTATTTTTAAAACAGGGGTGTCCAGAATTGTATTTCGAAAATTCGTTCAAAATGCTAGTACTAAGTAGAGGCCTATAGCTTGTGATGATTCATCTTTCGGGGATAAGTGATTAGAAGCGTGGAATTTTTGGATCATTACTCAGAAAAATGCAATGAGTCATGTGCGAGGTGGTCCGCATCGAAAAATGTTCCCGTTCAGGGGTGACCATGGTGCAAAGTAGGGTTGACTTATTTTCAAATTGACTAGGGGTGAGCCTAATAAGAAGGAACAAGTGTTGTATTTAAACATAATGTTTAAGTATTTATTCAATTTAATTATTTAAATTTAAAAAAGTTTTATTTTAAACAGGGGTGTCCAGAAGTGTTATTCGAAAATTCGTTCAAATGCTAGTACTTAAGGGTTGGCCTATAGGCTTGTGTGATTAATCTTTCGGGGGATAAACAAAAAAAGTGAAGAGCGTGAATTTTTAGTATTTTACTCAGAAAATGCAATGAGTGATTGCCCGTGGGTCCGCATCGCAAAATGTTTCCCGTTCAGGGGTGACCATGGTGCAAAGTTAGGGGTATACATTTTTCAAAATAGACTAGGGTGTGAAAGTAAAAGGGAGTGGATTTAAACATTTTGGTTAACTATTAATTCAATTTAATTATTTAAAATCTAAATATGTTATTATTTTAAACAGGGGTGCCAAAATTGTTACATTTACCCTTAGTTTAAAAAACGTTCAAAATGCTAGGAAGCATAGGGAACCCCAAGTCTAACGCGGACGCGAGCTCAAGTGCATTGAAGAGAATGTCCCATAAGAATAGCACTTGGAGGCTATTTTAAAGCTTGTATCTTTTGAACGAGAAGTATTTAAGAAAATATCATTCACATAAACGTCATAAAACATCTTTTCTTCAACTATCACATATAGTAGAAATTAAAAAACCATGCTTTAGAATGGGAAATGAGTTCGAGTTTAACAGATGATGTTTGCAATTTTCATTCTGCGTCGCGCGCCGATCCTCCGTGATTGGCTGTTGAATCGAAGGAACAAAAAATTTATTTTTGGTCGGACAGCAGAGTTCGCGTTCACTTCGATGCTGTACGTGCAAGCTGTCCTCCTCGCTAGTCGGCGTGCGCATGCTGTTGGTTCTTCTCTCTTAATCTACCGTGCGTCTCTCTATTGAATCGCTCCTAAACGCGAAACATTACATGTGTTTCCACAAACGTTATTAAATTCTAGTGCGACTTTTATAACTTAAATGCACAAATGTGTTAAGAAAAGAATGGTGATTAAACGTTCTGTGAATGATATTTCTTAAATAAGTCTCGTTCAAAAGATCCAAGCGTTTTTAAAAATTGCCCAATGCTATTCTTATGGGGACATTCTCTTACTATGCACTGAACTCGCTTGCCCGCGTTAGACTTGTGGTTCCCTATAGCTTGTGAGACTCATTTGAAAGGAATTTAACACTGAAACACCGAATTTTATACATAATCAAAAGTTAAGGTCCGGGGTCAATCAGGGTCCACGACCTTTGAATTTATTTATTATTTATTGTCCCACAACATGAAACAGACCATATAAAGTGTTTATGATGATACTTTTTACCTAATCGTTCGTCCAGAATTAATATTGTACATATTAAAGATCAATTCTAATTCAGGGTTGTACAAAATTACTTTCTGGGTCGTGAGTTTTCTAATATAATGTAATTGCGCCACCATAGGTTGTTACACCTCATTTTGAAGCTAACATTAGTGGTCACTGGTAATGCTTTCACTAAGTGTAGAAATTATTAATAATATTAAATGATAAAGACGGCGTTGGGCAAGGGAGGTGTATAGTTCGTCCGTTTACATTTGACGCATTACGGCGTTTTCGCAGACACAACACATGTAAGCCACATGTTAGAACCTATTACGAGGTTGTAATTAAAATTCAGTCTTTGCGACCGTCGTCAATGTTGCCCGGCGAAGTTTTATTGTGCGCCTCTTTGGAACACCAATGCGAGCCGCAATAATGGAAACCAAAACTAAAGTTGATTTGGCGACGGGTTTTGCGAGTCATTACAATAGATATGTCAATCACTGGGGATCTTTCCCAGGCTGAGGGATCACAGGAGTTGCATGGGGATGTTGGACGGCCCCCCACTCGAGCCTCCCTGTAGTGTAGCTCGCAGAAAACATGAAGTCTTCACTAAAGTCGCCACTAAGTCTTAGTGCGTCTCTGTTGGCGGCAATGATTCCACCCCTCGCTGTTTGAGTAAATAGTTCTTTGCGGCATCTTTTACTGTGGTGGAGGTACTGTTCATATCATACAGACGATTCGTACTTTTTAGTTGTTTTACAGTTTAACAGTTGTTTTACCAGGGTCACGACCTATGGGATGGCCGCAATTAACAGTATATTAGAAAAACTCACGACCAGAAAGTAATTTTGACAACCCGAATATAGAATGATCTTTATATGTACATATATGATCCTGGACGAAGATTAAGGTAAAAAAGTATCAACATAAACACTTTTATATGGGTTGTTCATGGTGATTGGACAACAAAATAATAAAAAAATTTAAAACCAACTTTTGGCATCAACTCGCCTGCGACAACGTTTGTAACAAACCAGCATTAATTTTTTACATCTATTTATGAAAAAATTTGTCAAATACCCTCTCTATAAAAAATTTAATTTTCTCGCACAATTTCCCGGAAGACGCCGATCCACATACACATAATAACACACACTCTAACCCTTTAAAGAGCCTAAAACAATTACAACCATAAACTTCTAACAGACTGTTTAATCTTGTTATCCAAGCTCAAATAATTATCAAGAAAAAAACAGATTCCCTAAACAGTACACCCACCACTAAATCACATCAAGATAAATAAAACTACCAATATACAACCTACGCACAACGCAAGACATAAAAATAAGATTCTATCTTACACCTTACGTCGGCGAACAAACGAAAAAACTACACTCAAATCATAGCTAGTATAGGACATTATACTTCCTTTCTTCACCCCAAACCTCACTATGTTCATCGCACACCTCCTTAAAACATTTATGTCAGAACAGACAGATATAATCCAAAGACTACTCAACACCCCTTAAACTCATATAAGGTCGTGACCCGAATTTACCCGGTGACCTTGAATTTTGATTATGTATGAAATTCGTGTCAGTGTTTAAAATCCTTTCAAATGAGTCATCACAAGTAGCTCTCCTAGCATTTAGAACGTATGGTAAAAATAAGCGGCAAATGTAACAATTTTGGACACCCCTGTTTAAAATAATACATATTTAGATTTTAATAATTAAAATTGAACTAATATTTTACCAAAATGTGTAAATACACCCTTTTTCTTCTATTAGGCTCACCCCTATGTCTATTTGAAAATAATGTATACCCCTAACTTTGCACCAGGTCACCCCTGAACGGGAACATTTTTCGATGCGGACCACCCGCAAAATTAATTCATTGCATTTTTTCTGAGTAAAATACTCACAAACTCACGTTCTATCACTTATCCCGAGAAAGATGAATCCTCACAAGCATCTAGGGCCTAATTAAAGTAATACCATTTTGAACGAATTTTCGAAATAACCAATTTTGAACCCTGTTAACAATAAAACATTTTTGGATTTAAATAAGTAATGATAAATACTTAAACATTAATGTTTAAATACAACACTTTACTTCTATTGGGCTCACCCCTAGTCATTTAGAAAAATAATGTCAACCCTAACTTTGCACCATGGTCACCCCTGAACGGGGAACATTTTTCGATGCGGACCACCTCGCAAATGACTCATTGCATTTTTCTGAGTAAATGATCCAAATTCCACGCTTCTATCACTTTATCCCCGAAGAAAGATGAATCATCATAAGCATAGGCCCATACTTAGGTACTAGCATTTTGAACGAATTTTCGAAAAACAATTTGGACACCCCTGTTAAAAATAAAACATTTTTAGATCTAAATAAATTAAATTGAATAAATACTTGAACAAAAATGTTTAAATACACCCTTTTACTTATATAAGGCTCACCCCTAGGCATTTTCTCTAAATAATGTCAAACCCCTAACTTTGCACCCTGGTCACCCTGAACGGGGCAAAAATCAATAGGGCCACCTGCAAATTACTCAGCACGTTTTTCTGAGTAAATGATCAAAAATTCACGACTCTAATCAATAAACCGAATGGTTTGTCTAAGCAACCAGGCTAAACAAGAATGGCTCGTTCATCGTAAACAGGTGAGGGAAGAGATAATGTTATGTCGTTTTGGGGGAATGGTCTTGCGCCTCGGAGCCTCTCCCCTGTATTCTTTATCCCTAATGTAAGAAAACTACCAACTAAGATCAGATGGCGTGCCAGAGTTGGGCGATGGACAGTGTCCTTGCGCACTGCATGATGGTATTTTTGATGATTTTTTGATGCCCAATCGGCAAGGCAAAATTAGTATAAAACAAGATTCATGCCAACACTTTAAACTATCAACATGACCGTGACTTTCTAAGATTGTTTTGTTTACGTGTGAACGAAGGCGGGTGGGAGCCAACAAGCCGATGCAGTGTTGCTTTGTTTCTGTAGGAGCTTCACTTTCAGACTTGGTGATCATAGAGTATGCACTTGAACGGAAGGGATAGTAAAATATATAACTTTGTATTCAAATCAGGGAATCTACAGACTCGTGGGAGCCCGGCGGAAGAATGCCCAGAGCATGGCTCTGCTAATCGTAAAAGGCAATTTCAAGAGGAAAACGTTTCGACCTTGAAACATCAGCTAGTATGAAGGGTAGTATTTACTCCCCGAAAAATAGAGGCAAGCTCTGGCAATCGTTCGGCGGGGACCTTGCCCCCTCTCCCTTGCCGAACCCCTCGAAACGATGACGACATGACACACGAACGATGGCAAAGACAATAACGACCGCGACGTGGAGACCCCCCCTCGCCCCTTACCCGTGGATGGTTCTGAACCAGCATGGGCACTCCCCCCTCCCCTTAGGCTACCGAGTGGTGCATTAGGACCTAACGGTTGACGCGTCCTTAATCAAATAAACAAAACAAAACAAAATTCTACCGTGGGTGCTGAGTGGTTCTGATCAGCATTGGCGATACGTTCCTCCCCAATCCCATTGGCTAGACTGGTGGCTTATGGGGGGGTGGGGGGGGGGGGGGGGGTGGGTGGGACAAGACGGTTGACGGAAGCCCCTAGGGTTTCCTCATGACGTCGTTGAACCTTGCCCGTGGTGACACTAAACGACCCTAACGGTTGACTTGCCATAAAACGTAAAATAATCTTAGAAATTCACACTTAAAATTAACTTTAAACAAAATTCGAATTCCATCATATTGTGTAACACAATCATGAAAATATTTTTCTTACACTTACAATATCACAGGCGGCGCCATATAACCCCAAACCGGTTGAAAGCGCCCTTACTTCTCACGACGTCATGTTGTTTGGGCTGACCACTGTTAAAACATTGCTTGGTGTACTTCAAATCTGGGCCTCCGTTCAAAAAATATATAGGTGACCTATTGGACCCACCCACAAATTATTGTATAAGTATTTGCTGTCATTGTTGAAAAAAAAAACACACAAGTTAATGCAAAATGTAAACACATTTATATGCCACGCTATTATAGAAGTAAGATAGTTGCATTACTACAAAGTGACATAAAACAAAAAAAACAAACCACAATCAAGGGGTGCTTATAAGCTGTGAAATGTGCAAAGCAAAATTCCATAATCAAAGATTCCGATAACTCTTGAAACAAAACTATACACATGGCCTTGGACTGTCTAAAATCGTGTTGTTTACGTTGGTGACGAAGGCGGTGAGTTCAACAAGCGATGCCAGTGTTGCTTTTGTTTCTGTATAGGAGCTTCAACTTCAGTCTTGGGTGTTCATACGAGCTGTGGCATTTGAAACGGTTCCCAACATTTATAACCATAAATTTTTATTTAAATCAGGGAATCTACATAGCTCGTGTTCTTAAACATTATAAGTCTCGTCGCACAGCGAATCATGACGGGGCTCTGTGAACCAGCCTAGGACCCGGGAGAAGGATATCCCAGATCTCTATGCCCAGCAACCGAGGTGTCTTAAACCATTCTTTAGATGGCGTGTGCGTTCTGATACAAGAAATAACTCAGATGTGGAAAAGTGTAACCTCGTGACTTTGGCCGTGGTGTGAGCACACACTTTACCCTCCCCTTCAAGTGGTGGTTTAACAGCATTGGATAATCCTCCCAACAAACCCCTAGGCTAAGTGAGCATTCAATGACCTATGTTTAACGTGCCTAAAATCAAATTAACCCAAAAGACGACGATCATGACAACAGGATCTGTGACAGGCGATAACCACCACGACGTGAAGAACCCCCCTCTCTCTCTTCCCCCATCACCCGAGGTCGGTGCGGACCAACATAAGTCTTTCATCCCATGTTTTGCCTAAAAGTTGACTCGCCCTTAATCTCGACAACACATCACTTGTTAGAACCCGAAATAGAGGCGAGCTCAAGTAGACATCGTCGGGGAACAACCCTAAACTCCCTCGACACGTCCTCAAACATGATAACAAACGACATACAAAACGATGACAAATACGTTGACGATGAAAGCAACGAGTGAGAAATTCTTCGTCGAAAATTCGTCCCAGTACGGGTAAAAAAACAGTGACTTTGGTAGCTGAGTTTAAATAAACACCCAATAACATTGTATTTCTGGGTCAAATAGCTAATGCACAAATTGCAATTAATATAGAAGTATAGCTCCCGTCTGGGCTCGGGGTAGAAAACTCGTCAACAGATGGGGTGAGGGGGGGGGGGGGCGGGCCCCTGCTAGTTGTAAACAAGCGAGGAGAGATCAAGTCCAGCTGTTACACATTTATTATTTTGGTTTAATCACATCATACATATTCTTTTGTTATTTATTCAATTTAAATAAAAAATATAAATTGTGTTTTGCTTACTACCATAATTTTCTTTTCCTATATGTACATTATAGGCAACAATGTATCAAAAAATCATACAATTAATTAATTCATTAATTTCAATATCAACTGCAGGCGACGCTATAGGACCACACCGGTGAAGCACCCTTGTTTCTCTCACGCCGTAGTTGGTGGAAATCTTCACATAAGTCATCTCTCCAGTATGGTCTGTCCTCTTTACATTCCTTAATCTCTTAGTCGTCGGGGATCCTTCCCCCTGCCCCTCCCCTCCCCTTAACGACTTATATCGACTTGAAACGACTATGACAAAACGAACAATGACAAAGACTGACGACGACCGTGACGTGAATACACTTCTTTTCTTCCCCCCCCAAACCCTTTATTCTTTTTTTTGTGGAGGTATGACCAGCATGTGGTTTCCTGCTAGAAGTTAGGGCTAGATTGGAGCAGAAAGACCTAACAAATAAACTCCAAACCTAAAACTATTTGCCTATTCATTGTAACAGCCCCGCCTGCATCAGACAACACGCGGGGACGTATGCAATAAAATATCTCACTGATAATGGTTTGTTTAGTGGTCAATGACAACACGCACGATGAAGGTTTGTGATTCATGCCTCTCCACAAGTGTATAAACTAAGAAGCGGGTAGTACAAGATGTGTTGTCTGTCCAGGGCTTGTTACGAGGACTCAATACTTGCATTCGCATAACGATTGAGGAAAACCGGGAAAACAAAAACTTCAGTCGGGATGAAGGGTCAGACGGCGATTAAACCCAGGTCCTCCCGAATCAGAAATGGCTTGCTTAACGCTCGAGCCAGCACTTTAGTCCGTCCGTCTGGTCTTTCCCGGTTTCCCCGTTGGGCCACGGGTAGAATGGCCCAGAGCATGGCTATGCTGATCCTACAAGCGATTCAACAGAGAAAAAAAGGTCCACCTCGCCAACATCAACTAGTACGATGGGAGTATATTACTCCCCGAATCTAGAGGCGAGCTCTGGCAATCGTCGTCGGGGACCTTGCCCCTTCCCTTGACAAAACCCATCGACGGACGACGACAAGACACCACCTAAAACGATTACAAAGACAATGACGACCGTGACGTAGAAAAACCACCTTTCCTCTCCTTTCCGTGGATGGTTCGGACCAGCAATGAGACAGGTTCCTCCGCCCCATATCCCTGGAATAGAGTGGTGCATTAGAACCAACGGTTGACGCGTCCTTAATACAATAAACAAAACCCCAAAAGAAAAAAACAAACTCCCAGAAATTAGAGGCGAGCTACGGCAGTCGTCTTCGAGGAATCTTTCACTATATTTTGACGGCCCTCCCAGGACAAACGACGACAATGACAACACGAACGATGACGAAGACGATGACGACGCGACGTAAAGAACCCCACCTTTCCTCTCCCTTACCTGTGCTGGTTATGATCAGCATGGGGAGTAAGCCATAGTTCGAAAGTGCGCATTATGACCGACCGGTGACGCGCCAGAAAACCATTTTAAAAAAAAGAAAATCCCCAAAAAACAAAAAACAAAATAGTTGATGCATAAACACATTATATGCCCCATTATTCTAGTAAAAAAGGTAGTGGTGTTAACTACCAAAGTGATGACGGACCATGGACCATGTATAATCCATGGTATAACAAACCACAATCAAGGTGTGCTTAATACGCTGTGATAGTGCAAGGGCGAAATTAGTATAAAAAAACAAGATTCTCGCAACTCTTTAAACTATCCACGTGGCCGTGGACTGTTCAAGTATCGTGTTGTGTACGTTGTGAACGAAGGCGGTGAGTTCCAACAAGCCGATGCCAGGTGTGGCTTTGTTTCTGTTATAAGTTTAAGCTTCAGTGTGGATAGAGCGCTAGGTTTAAGCGAAGGATAATATTGAATTAACAGCTTTTGTATTCAAATCAGGGATTATAAAGGAGCTCGTGTCGTATACATATAATTCTCGTTGCACAGAGAATCATTTGACGTGGCTCTGTGAACCCAGCCTAGGACCCGGGAGAAGATATCCAGCACGCTCTGCCCAGCAACCGAGGTGTCTACAAACCATCTTAGTTGGCGTTTGCGTCTGATCAAGAAAAAACTCAAGATTGGGAAGTGCAACTCGTGAATTTGTCGTGGTTTGAGCACACTATACCCTCCCCCTCCTGTTGGCTTGTTCTGAACAGCATGGTCTTCTCCCTCCACAAACATTTTATAGTATGTAGTAGAGAAATATTTATCCCAGAAAACTGGGGCGGTCTGTCAATCGTCGCAGGGAGCGGTTCCCTTATCAAGACATCCTCGCGACGACGAGAACCATGACAACACGAACGATGCAAATTACGATGACGACCACCGTCGTGAGAAATTCCCCATCCTCCAATTACCCGTGCTGTTATTGACCAGACTGGGTTATCTCACGACATCCTTGGAAACAGTGGTGCATTATGACCCCATGGTTGATGATTACCTTAATATATTAAGTCCACATGTCACAAAAAATATAAATCATTCAATTCAATTTATTAAAATCAACAATATCAATTGCAGGGGGGGGGCGCGAGTATGACCTTACCCGGTTGAAGCGCTGATAGGTGCTCTTGTCGTAATGTTGGTGTATTCCTGATCCTGAACATTCCTGCCTTAATAACACAAAATATGATGAATCAATGTATTAACTTAACGATATCACAGGTTGGAAGGGGGCCAATATAAACTTAAACTGGTTGAAGAGACCTATTTTTCTCTTTGTTTTGTTTGATAAGCGTGGTTGAGCGTGTGGCTGTCTGGGCCCGAGGTAGAAGTTGGCCCAGAGCATGGCTTGCTAATCGTGGCGAGGGAAAGAGATAAAAGTCTTACGTAAACATCAGCTAGTGTGTCTGCGGGGAGTTTAGTATAATATTAAATATCTAAACTAGAGGCTATCTCTGGAGCTGTCGTCGGGACCGGCTCCTTCCCTGACGACCTCACCGACGACGACGATAATGACAACACGAAAGCTGGTAAAGAGGATGACGACCATGACGACGTGAACACCACTTTCCTCCCCATACCCGTGGCTTAGTGCTAACCATGGGCATTCCTCCCATTATGTCAAGTACCTAACAGTAATGCGATCTAAACCTATATCACCAAAAGATACTAAAAAAATATTTAATAACCTAATATAAGATAGTAAATCAACTCAACACAAATACATTTTATTACCTTGCAAGATCACTGAGACTCCCGTCTGGGCCCGGGGTTAGAATTGGTCCAGAGCATGGCTCTGCTAATCGTAAAAGGCAATTCCAGAGAAAAAGTCCACATCGCAAACATCCGCTGTAAGACGGGATGGTATATTACTCCCCGAATATACAGGCGAGCTCTGGCAATCGTCGTCGGGGATTTTGTGTCTTGCCCCCTTTTCCGTGACTCTCCTCGACAGACGATAACAATGACGAACGAACGATGAACAAGACGATGACAACCGCCGACGTGAGAACACTCGTTCCTTCCCTACCCCGTGGCTGGCTCATGACCAGCATGGGCTCCTCATTACCATATCCCCTATAGCCTAGAGTTGTAGCAATTTTGACCTCACCGTGTGACGTGCCCTCAATCCAAAGAAACCAAACCAAACATCCACGTTTAGGAATATCATTAAATGCACTGTTTAATTTATCTCATCAGTTCCCCGTTACTCGTCAAAAGCCCCCGAACTTCTCCTAAAACTTTTTTTTCTCGATTTGATTAGTCGGGAAACACTACCGAGGTGGTAATTGTTACTACATCAAAAAAAACTAAAAAACCACTTTGAAAGATTCGTATGAAAAAAAGATTACCTGTGGCTCAATTGTACATGACATGCCCCACTCACCTGCCCACAAACCTTTCGATATATATGGACAAGATGGCCGCCAGGTCACAACGCTGTTTGTAAGTGCTCCGATATATGTTGTTTTTTGTTGTAAAAGTTGTCGCAAAAAGTTCGGACTTGTGAAAATGTGCGCGATGTGCTTGTGCTTGCAGTTATATTAGTGGTGACACATACGAAAGTCCCATGGTCAGCGTAAGTGTGACATTTTTCTATAACGTTCGCCTAAATACTTTGCGTGTATTTTCACCCCTGCATGGCTAATGAGGCGGGCGGTTAAGGGAAGGACTGTCAGACGCCAGCGTGTCGGGGTCACTTCATCGCCCCCTTCGAGTCCGTGTGTGGAAAGCCACATGTGAAGTCCTCTTGCTCCGGTCGCTCTCGCCTGGTGACGTAAGTTAAACCCCGGCCGAACACACCACAACAACAACAACATCCGGACCACTTACAACAGTCTCTCCCTCTACTACATGAATGCGCGTAGTATTGCCGGAAACGAGAAACTGGCCGCGTTCAATTGACATTTCTCGGACAATAGTGAAAGAGACATTGTTGTTTATCTGAAACCTGGCTGCAACGACTGTCTTCGATGGTGAGATTCTTGACAACAGTCAGTACATCGTGCACCGCCAAAGAGATAGGTCTGACCCTCTGGACAAGTCGGGTGTAGGTGGGCGTGTCAACGAGCGAGCGGTGGGGGGTGTTCTCGACAGCTGTATCAAGTAACCTGACCTCACGCCGACGGGTGAGTTTGAGGAGGCTGAATGCGAGATTCTGTGGGTCGAGGTAAAAAACATCATCGCGGAGTAGCGTGTTTGTTGGATGTGCTTATCTTCCCCCACCCCCATCAGCTGATCTCATAGAAAAGTTACAATCTCTGTCGCGGAGAGTTACAAAAGCAGCTATCCGTCACAAAGATCACATATATTGTTGCGGTGAGTTAATATCCCTGATGTTAACCTGGCAACTAGCGCCCTCAACGATGACCTTGTTACCAATTATAAATGGCAACTCCGAATCGGGCGCTACAAGGTCATTTATTGACTCATCATGAATTTAAACCTGCATCAAGTTAATCCCATCCCAACAGTCTCAACAAGTCTTAGATCTAGTCTTCACTAACAACCTGGACGTAACAACCCACATTCCCTCGACTCAGCAGCGTCAAGTATGGACCACTCGCCATCAGGGTGAAAGTCTTCCTCCCAGACGCCCAAAGTAAAACAGTTAACTTACAAAACCCTGTCCACGGAAAGAGGATTCAAACGGAAGAAGGCTGACCTGGGCGCATTGAACGATGGAACTCGGAAATGCTCATGGGACCAGATGGACGCTTGTGACGAACCGTGGACTCTAAATGTGAAATCTTTTACGACTTGTTGACTTCTGCCATAAACAAGACAATGTACCAACAATCAAGTTAAACCCCGCTAAGTACCCGCCTGGATGGATCCGGAAACAAATTAACGCTATCAAGGACAAAAACGCGCCCACAAGCGGTTGGAAAACATCTAATAACAACGTGACAAAGTTAGAATTTCAAGTTAAGCGAAGCAGTTTTAAAAGAATAAAACAGTGAAATATCGCGAATATATTAAAAATTTGTGACAGCCAAGTATCAAAAAATCCGAGTCTTTGTTGGAGGTTCATAAAAAACAACAAGAACACGTAGAATTCCAGTCGAAGTGAATCAATCAAACGCGGCTACCGACCTCAACTCATGCTGTAAGTTGTTTTTCAAGATTTTTCAAAACTACATTTATCGGCGTCCGACAAAAGTCTAAAATCACCGACGTACCTGTTGTTCATTGACGAGTGGTTTGCCATTATTCTCACTGCGCCCCAAGGAAGTGGAAGGTGATGCGCGCTCGGTTCATGGAAAATCAAATGGTCCAGATTCGATCCGGTAAGCGTTTTAAACACTGTAGGCGGTACTATAATCCCCCCTGGCAAATGTATTAAACTGTGCCCTTAAATCCGGAGTTTTCCCGTCAGTGGAAACATGCAAATGTGTCCCCTGTACTTAAGAAAGGAGCCGATTAAAGTAACCAACTACCGTCCTATTTCTTTACTTCCGATTCTTTCTAAAGTATGCGAAAAGTTTAGTTCATATAATAAAAATCTACAATCATGTTCGAAGCAGTATTTCACCCTACCAAACCTGGATTTGTCCGGCGACGTTTCAACTGTAACTAATCTTGTCTAATTTACTATACGACCTGTCACAAAATTTCAATGAGGGTAAACAAGTGATGCCATGTACACTGACTTTCAGAAGCTTTTGACAGCGTGGATCATAGATTACTCCTCTTGAAACTTCAGGGCACGGAAGCACTGGACAACTTCACAAACTCTTGACCAGCTACCTTAGCGACCGAACCCAGTCCGTGGTCCTGGATGAAGGGAAGTCAAAATCGGAAACTGTCACTTACGGGGGCGCCAGGGGTCAATTCTGGGGCCCCTTCTTTTTACCCTTACGTTCAACGACATTCCCAGCGGTTTTTCATATTCAAAATGTTTAATGTATGGCCGACGACCGTCAAGATTTACAAAACTATTACTAGCCAACTGACTGCGTTAACCTACAAATGGATTTGGATAGTTGTCGAAATGGTGTCGTCAAGTAAACTTACTTGAAATGTTCAAAGTGCAGTAGTATTACCTTTTACGAACAAAAAAAAACGTTATTTACTACTAATTATCAAACTCAATAGAATAAACTTAATAAATGTAAACTCGATAAGGGACCTTGGTGAGTCATGGCCGAGTGATCTTATCTGTTTTAACAAAACACTTTGAATCAAAATTCCTAAAGCGTACAAACTTCTGGGTTGATAAGACGAAAACTGTTAAAGATTCTTTTCAAACAACAAGGCGTTCTGTTTGTTACATTAGTAAGACCCAATGTAGAAATACGCCTAGTGTAATTTGAATCACTACCAGGTAACAAAAGTGAAAATATTGAAAAAATTCAAAAGAGATTTTTTAAGTTATGGTGCATTACAACAAAAATTGAATACACACAGAGCGACTACAACGACCCATTGCAAATCTTGTTAAATTAACTCACTGACTGACAGACGACAGTACATGACAGATCTGTCTTACAAAATGATAAACAACTTTTTGATTCGAGCCTAAATAGAAAGTTAAATTCACGCACCACCCAGAACAAAAAGAAACCCTTCCACTTTATATGTAAATAAAAGCAGGATCAATGTACATAAAAACACAGCTGTCTAAAAGGGTACAAGACAACTTACCCCCCAACAAATTAGCAATCACAACAAACAGTATTGATATATTTAGCAACAAACCTTACGAAGTGTAAACTAGCCATACTTGATGTCTTTTATTGACTTATTGTACCCGAAATAAATGTATAAATAAAAATTAAACACAAACACACACATTGCACACGCAACCGCACACGCACAACGCACACGCACACGCACACGCACACGACACGCACCGCACAACGCACACGTCAACGCAACACGCACACGCACACGCACACGCCTGCTGTAAAAACTCCCAAATCACAAAAGTACACTCACACCGCAACCAAACACAATCACAAACATTCACACACATCCATACATTTCTGTACTATTAATTTAATTTTATAATTTAGTCAATGATAGCATAATACTTGTTATTTTATTTTATTTTATTTTTACTGTGTTTATTGTAATTTGAGTCGTGCCTTACTGCTATATGTTATGTTTGTGGTTGTATATCCTATGTATGTCTAATGTATTGCACTTGTGGGCTTTGCCCTGTTGTCAATAAAGAATCAATAATAATAATTAATCAATAATAATAAGTATAATATATATATATATAATAATATCTATATATATATATATATATATATAATGTATATATATATAATGTATATATATATATGTATTTCCTGCGTTTACGCCACTTGTGCGTGGCATGAGATCCGAACACCTGTTTTTTGAGTTCCCGATCACTTAGGTGTACGCCACTGCTAGTGGGAATTTTGCATTCGACACTGCAGTGTGCATTTACCGGGCGTAGAGCATCATATGACTCACTGATGCACCGGCAGGAGGCTTCCGTAGCCTCAGTCACGGACCTTCTCACGGCGAGGGAAGGTCGCGGGCGGCAGCTAGGGCTAGCGCGACGATGTATAGTGTATTACGGTGAGTTATGTTCATAGTGTGTGTGCAGTGTGCATTCTACCGGGCGCGTAGAGCAGAATATGACTCACTGATGCACCGGCAAGGAGTGGTCGTAGCTCAGTCACGGGACTTCCACGGTCGAGGGAGGTCGCAGGCGTGCAGCCAGGGATAGCGCCGACGATGTTCTAGTGTTATACCGTGTGTATGATGAAAGGTTTGGCGCGACGATATACGAATATACGACATTGCTATGGTGCCTTACGTGAATGTGCTGTGTTAGTTGCGGGGGGAGTGCGATGCAGCTAGGGTAAGAGTGATGAGTTCTGTTTTCTTAAAGTTCTCAGAAATAATGCCACTTAGCTATCGAGACGAGAGTGATGATACATGATGACCGTCTGGGCCCCGGGGTAGAAGGCGATTCATGAGAAAAAAGTCCACCTCGCAAACATCAGCTAGTAAGAGCGGAGTATATTAATTACTCCCCGACAAACTAGAAAGCGGAGCTCTGGCAATCGTCGTCGGTGACCTTGCTCCCTCCCTGACGACCCCCGGCGACGATGACAATGGACATAAACGAACGATGGACAAAAGGACGATGCACAACAGCGAAGTGAGAAACCCCTTCCTCCCCTTACCCGTGGACTGGTTCTGACCAGCGATGGCCCCTCCCCCTCCCCCCCCCCCATAGGCTTAGAGGGGTGCAGTATGACTACGGTGACGCGTCCTTAATCCACAAATCCCCCCCCCCCCAAAAAATAAAGGAATGATTACTTTAAATACATACTGTGTATGCGGGATTCGAACCCACGTCCTTTGTAGAATCAAACGCTGGAGCCCAGCAGGGGCGCTGGTTCTAGCGGAGCAATCACATGTGCCCACCGGGACGGCGTTATAGACTGGTGCATGTACTGTGCTATGGAAATGGACTTGACAATGATCGATTAAATTCAAAACTCAAAAGGTAAGCATTCATAATTAAGGTGTTGGTGGGAGGGAGGGGTGGGGGAGGGTGTAGATTTTAGAGCTTGTTACAATACATGATAACGTGTGGGTTTGCTATAGTGGGGTTGGGGGGGGGGGGGGATCATAGCCACGTGAGTTGAAAGAGGTGGCACAGTAATTGCACGCGTAACTCTAAGAGTGACAACACATTACGTAAGGATGACCGCTATAGGCAGTGGCCGTAAACTAGGGAAATAATCTCAGGGGCGGACGAACACAGTGGCTGGTAGCTGGGGTCTGGGCACAGCCCCAGCCATCGTGAATATTCACATACTAATGCCATAAGAATAGCCACACTTCGAGATACGTAGAGCCATGAACAATAATTGAAGCAGTTTTGTAAAAAAATCTATCTCACGTGACGACCAAGACGTTGAGAATCCCACCCCACTTTCCTCCCTATACCTTTGGCTGGTTCTGACCACAGGAGACCTCCTTTCCACAACCCCTCCGCTAGAGTTTATAATTAATGTGACCTTACGGTATCCGCTCCCTTTAAACTTAATGAAAACGAGGAGCGAGCGACCGAGGGGTCTCCATTGCAACTCAAACGGCCTCATTCTGTGGATTCTGTCTGTCTGTCTGTACGTCGGAAAATCAGACGAATTGCTGAACAGATTGCGCTGAATTTTAAACAGACATCCGTCACGAGTTTACTGAGAACTGTTAAACAAAATTAGCTAGATCAAATGCGATTTACTCTACAATAATGAAAATGTGATTTTTTAATATCGAATAGCATTGGTTTAGTAGCAGGCATGCGGGAATATATCTACGTGGCAGGCATTGGCCATGGTACCATGATATCTCAGAAGAATATCATGGATCATGGACTGTGTCTGGGTTTTTCTGTAGTACACCACACAATTGTTATTAATACTTGTGCTAGTGACAGCTAATTACATTTTTTCATTAGTAATAAAGCTGGGCATCGTCATCTTCAAATCTAAAAAACAGATTCATGTGCACCATCCTATCGGATCGCTCAGAGCAGTCGTGTATTCTTCCTTCTTGCTGCAAAAAACAAGGGGGACTAGAGTTCTCATGGAACAGTGCTGTGGTTACAGATATTATCTCGTTCGTGAAGAGTAAACAGTTCGCGATTTTGTGTCAAACATATCATACCCGAAGATGAATTTGTTGTTAGTGGGTTTATGGGACGTAGGGACGATAAAAATGGTGACTTCCCCCGAGTGTAACAACGCCAGTCAGTGTACGTAGACGTAATTGATAGTAGGCCTACCTTTTCGTTTTGCGTATCCAAAATGATAATTTAATAAGACTATGAAAAAAGTTATAAAAGTAAAAGAAAAGATATAAACCCTCGGCACGATTCTTCCACTTTACGGTCGGCAAATAAGATTTTTTAGCTCTTATCAAAAGCCTTAGGCCTCTAAATTGCAGAGAAAATATCAAATATTTTCACTCACGCGAATGTGACATCTGAATCAGATAAAAAATAGACTGAAGATCGTCCACCTAAAGAACATGCCGGACGGGAAACACCATTTGTGACCGTGCGGAAATGTTTTATTTAATTATATAGCGAAATAGTAAGTAGGCGTATTATTTATCAGTAATGCTTTAGCGGATGGCGATGTTAAGTGTTTTACAAATGGATTACAATCAACTATCCAGGAAGATTGCTAGATATTTTTTATATGGTTTATTCCCGCGTCTTATTACATTCCGTGGAGGAATGCGGAGGGGGGGGGGGGACACGCGTAAGCTCAAAAATAAATATGACCCCTCCGTATACCGAAAAAGAAAAATCAGGGTGGTATACGCTGAATCTGAAACACTGTGTATCTTCTTGGGTAGGCCTACAAATGAGAAAATGTGGTCAAGTCAAGATCCTAACACATATAAATTTATGCATCACAAACATCACTAACCACCAACAACCACTACAAAGTTATTAAATATCAAGCTTAAAAACACTCGCAAAAACACTCAAAGGAATCGGAAAACATCCGGGCTGTGTGCCTGACCTACATGGGCTGGGGGTTCTCTCCCCCCCCCAACACGATCCCCAAATGTACAAGTATTTACTTTTTCAAGGAAGAGCGTGATATATTATATAACATATTAAATCTTTCAATTTACAACACGATACAAATATTATAATTTTTATGAATACAGTTGGCATTATTTGTACATTTTGAATATTAATCGATTGTTGTATTAGTCTACTATGTTATGTAATCTTTGTAATCGATCTATAATTTGCGTGGCTACATTTTTTTAGGTTTGTAATCATATATTCGATAATTCCTCTCCACCAACCATTTTTATTAAATCATAATTATTATTATAAATTTAATTTATAACAGTTATTTAAAATCTAGGCTAATGTTATATTCGCGGCGCGATTCTCGGGTTGGAAGATTTGACACCCACCCATACGAAAAATCAAGCATGGATATCTTTCATTGTGACTATTAATAAATAAAACTATCAGTTATCCCAAATGGGTAACACTTGTGAGTGTGAGTGTGATCGGATTACGGACTAATATTAGTATTAACTATTGAGGAAGGTCATAAAAACATCTACCCACATTATTCCTGAACACAATGTATTGGTTACAAAAATGTAGCAATAGATTAAGTCGACAATGAATAGTTGTTACGAATTTAGTTGACTATGATAAGGTGGGGTTTTATCACGCGCCGAGCGGCAGCCGGCTCGAGGAGCGATCGAATCTAACGTCATGCGCGGAATGGACGCAAACGCGTTCACCGGAATGCCAGACCTGGGTTAGCAAGAAATATCATTGGATCAGGGGCCCATGGCCTACTGGTAAGCATTTAGCCTACCGCACAGAGGGTTGGGGTTTCGATTCGATACCCGTCAGTTCGATTTTTTTTTTTTTTACACCCACATATTATTTTTGAGGAGTTATTAAAAGGGAAATAAAAATTAGGTGATTTTGTTTTATCTTGGAAATTTGTTAATGTTTCACGCTAATACGTTTTGAACACGATTTGTTTTTTGAATGTTTCATTTAAATAATCATTGTAGCAAGCAGGAGTGAGTTCCTGAAAGGTGACCAGACGGCCCGGGTTTTTAGAAGTCAAAACACTTGGCAACTCACTCGTTTAACAACGACTTTGGCGTTTCCCTAGTTTATTCATAATCCCTTTCCCGACTCTTACCATGAAAACGTTTTACGGTATAGCCCAGGCATTATAAGAGTTTTTAGGCCTAAAGATCAACATTGCTAACCTAAAGCTGAATTTTGGAACATCGTTAGTATTAATCATTCTTAAACGCACAGGGGATTTCCCCAAAAGCACAGACGCTTGCTTCCACCGCTATAGCGCCAAAAGTGCATAAGTCACACTGTCACATAAAAATGCTTGTAAAACCTGAACCAACAAGATATCTCTGATTTTTGTTTCAAAATAATCGGGACTATGTATGCTTGTGCTCAACATCCAAAACATATATTATTACCATTAATATTAGTCACAAACACGAATAGTGCAGGTGCCAACTTAGTACTTCCAAGAAATCCCGTAAATCTTGAATTAGGTCGAGTTCACGAAAAATTTTTCAAGACATAATAAATATGGGGTGTCTGTCTTGTAGAAGCCACTTTTTAATTTTTTCCCGTGCGATAAAAATTTGACTGAGATATGACCAAAATGACAAACGGTTGCGCATCGGCACTGTAGCCAAATAGTCCGTGGAACAAGCTGCATCAACATAAAAACATTTCAAACCCGGAAACCTACACCAAAATTTAAAATTTCTGGTAAAAGACATATTTGAGAATGTTATTTTCACTTGGGACATGCTTGGTAGCAAATAAGTCACCTGTCATGGCGTCCTGAAGATGGCCGCCAAAAAAAAATTATTAAAACTGCTGTAACCCCAGAAGTAATCATCAGATTTGAAAAAAAATGGGTATTGTTTTAATGAGTTTTTAATGCTCTACAAAAAATGTCAGCAGTTTTACCGCAAATGCAATAGTTTTAATTATATTTATAAATTATTACATGTATTGCAATTATAGCACTTTTCATATATATATATATAATGTAAAACTCGCTAGATTCCCAAGAAATTTTCACACATACTAAAATAACGTCAATAAATCCAAAATTGTTAGTCCCGAAACGAAATTCCGGTAACTTTTTTTTTAAATTTAATTAATTAAATTAATCATTAATTAAATCCCAATTAAAAGTTTATTATTCACGTACCACAATCACATAGTGTACCACACAAGAACAATAGGACCACAATGAACAAAAAAAAAAATTAGTTCCAAAAATTTATTCCAATCACTTTACTATTAATTCAATTAATTCAATTAATTAAAAATAATGACAGTATCTCGTTTAATTTTGAAAAATTTAACACAATGTGGTCGACCTTGGTATCATTTTAAAGCTATTTTTAAGACAAATAAATGTAATGAAAAAATTAATTAATTAAATTAATAATCACCGAATTAATTACATTTAAGTTAAATTATCCCACTTTTGACATATTATTGTTATGTATACCTAAAACTCGATCGATCGTCATAAAAATATACTACCTACTGACATAATGTCAATGAATCCAAAATGTCATGTCCCGAAACAAAATTCCTATAACTACGTTTAATTAACTAATTATTGAAGAATTACTTATATCTCAATAATTGTTGTTATGACAATCGTAAAAGTACGAATTCATGAGAAATATTTCTTCGATTATACCCAAAAAACGTGGAAAGTCTAAGTTCAGGATTTCGAAGGTCGCCTCAAAATTTCATCAAGATCGCATATGACGTTTGCCGGTAGAGCGCAACAAACAGACAGAAAAACAAACAAACCAAAAAAACGAACTAATTTTTTTTTTTTGGGGGGGGGGGGGGGGGCGGTGAAATTGAAGTCAATATCTCAATAATTGTTGTGTGACAATTAAACGTGCACATACAAAATGCCAACGGAAGAATCAAATATAAACAATGCGATTAAAATTTAAAAAAAATTTAAATAGGGTCAAATTAAGTTCATGCTATTTTCCCCGTTAATTTGAATTATGAATTAATTATATATATACATATAACTGAGTGGGTAGACTAAAAATTTTAATTTTTTTTCTTTAAATTAATTGATTTAAGCACATGTTGTTGAAAGAATGCACCGCCCCCCCCCCCAAAAAAAAAAATTAGTTCTTTTTTTTGGTTTGTTTGTTTTTCTGTCTGTTTGTTTGCGCTCTACCGGGCAAACGTCATATGCGATCTTGATGAAATTTTTAGGCGACCTTAGAAATCTCTGAACTTAGACTTTCCACGTTTTTGGGTATAAACGAAGAAATATTTTCATGAATATCGTACTTTTACGATTGTCAATAACAACAATTATTGAGATATAAGTAATTTTTCAATTAATTAGTTAAATAATCGGGAAGTTATAGGAATTTTGTTTCGGGACATGAAATTTTTGGATTTATTGGGATATGTCAGTAGAGTAGTATATTTTTGTGACGATCGATCGAGTTTTAGGTATACATAACAATACATATGTCCCAAAAAAGGATAATTAACTTAAATGTAATTAATTCGGTGATAAATTAATTAAATTAATTAATTTTTTTATTACATTTATTCGTCTTAAAAACTAGCTTTTAAAATGATCCAAGGTCGACCACATTGTGTTAATTTTACAAAATTAATCGAGATAACTGTCATTATTTTTAATTAATTGAATTAATTGAATTAATAGTAAAGTGATTGGAATAAATTTTTGGAACTAATTTTTTTTGGTTCATTGTGGTCATATTGTTCTTGTGTGGTACACTATGTGATTGTGGTACGTGAATAATAAACTTTTAATTGGGATTTAATTAATGATTAATTTAAAATTTAATTTAAATTTAAAAAAAAAGTTACCGGAATTTCGTTTCGGGACTAACAATTTGGATTTATTGACGTTATTTTTTAGTATATAGTGTGAAAATTTCTTGGCAATCAGGAGTTTTACATTATATATATATATTGAAAAGTGCTATAATTGCAATACATTGTAATAATTTAAAAATATAATTAAAACTATTGCATTTGCGGTTAAAACTGCTGACATTTTTGTAGAGCATTAAAAAACTCATTAAAACAATACCCATTTTGTTCAAATTTGATGATTACTTCTTGAGTTACAGCAGTTTTAATAATTATTTGGCGGCCATCTTCAGGGCGCCATGACAGGTGACTTATTTGCTACCAAGTATGTCCCAAGTGAAAATAACATTCTCAAAATGTCTTTTTCCAGATTCTAAATTTTGGTGAGGTCTCCGGCTTTTTAAATGTTTTTATAGTTGATGCAGCTTGTTTCCCCGGATATTTGGCTACAGTGCCGATGCGCAACCGTTTGTCATTTTGGTCATATCTCAGTCAATTTTTATGCACGGTAAAAAATTAAAAGTGGCTTCTACAAGACAGACACCCCCATATTTATTATGTCTTGATAATTTTTTGTGAACTCGACCTAATTCAAGATTTACGGGATTTTCTTGGAAGTACTAAGTTAGGCACCAGCACTATTCGTGTTTGTGACTAATATTAATGGTAATAATATATGTTTTGGATATTGAGCACAAAACATCCATAAACCGATTATTTTGAAACAAAAATCACAGAGATATCTCTGTTGGTTTTAGGTTTTACAAGCATTTTTATGTGACAGTGTGACTTAAGCCCTTTGGCGCGATAGCGGAGGAAGCAAGCGTCTGTGCTTTGGGAACTCTCTGTACGTTTTAAGAATGACAAATGCTACATGTGTGCCAAAAATCAGCTTTAGGTTAAGGATGTGATGTCAAAATCTATAATTCCTGGGCTAGTAACGTCGTCACGAAAAATATATAAAATTAAAAAATTAAAAAATTATTTACTCACAATATCAAATGCAGCACGATATGAGCTACCCGGTTGGAGCGCCCTAGTTTCTCACGTCGTACTTGAATCATAAGCTTCCTGTTTGGCGTCGCAACAAACAGACATCGTGGACTTAAAGTACAAAATTAATTGTTATTGTCATCCTGTGAGAGGGAGGAACGGAACATAGACTGTGAACATTGCACAGTTTTATTACGAACAAGACTTTTTTCTTTACTACAAATGTATAAAATTTTTAAAAAAAATTTTGTTCATTTAACGTCTATCCTTTATATAAACTCATTTCATAGAAGGACAACTAAAAAAAATATAATTACATAGAATAAACCCAAATAATTGTCAATGTTAACAACGTTGTCCCCCTCCCCGTTGCCTGTCGCTAGATCTGAGCAGTATGGTTGTGTTTCCCCACATCCACAAGGCTAGAGTGGAGCTTATATCCGAACGATTGACACGTTTTTTCTAACTAGGAAAACGCTTAAGTCCCGTTGCGTTGTTGGATGAGCGTAATTGGTGCATTGACCTGCCATGTGTTATGCGGGTTTTCTGTTATTTTGTGAAAAAATTATATCTTAAGTCGAAGAATTTTTTACATTAAATTAAATTTAATAAAAAATTAACTTTATTTTGTTATTTTTTTTATTAATCGTAATTTAAAAAAAAGAATAAAATCGTAAAATTGCTATTTTAATAAGAAATAATTACTCGATTGCACTCAAATTTTACACAAATATATTAATTCATAAAATTAAGGTTCTGTGAAAAAATCATTACAATAGGATAAAGCATGTAGGTGTTATAAGTCAAAGAATTGTTTAAAAAAAGAAAAAACCCGTAAAATTTCGATTTTCATAAGAAATAATTTTTCGATTGTGCTCAAATTTCACACGAATATCTTAATTCATAAAATTATGGTTCTGTAAAAAAAATCATTAAAATCAGATAAAGCATGTAGATGTTATAAGTCGAAGAAATTTTTTCAAAATTTAAAAAAATCGTAAAATTGCGATTTTCATGAGAAATAATTTTCGATTGCGCTCAAAAACGTGGCCGTTCTAAGATCAGAGATTTCGAAGGCCACCATAAAATTTCATTGCAATTGGAGTATCGGTTTAGCCGGAATCGTGTTAACAAACAGCCAAAAATACAGAGAAAAAAAAAACATTCCGGATTTTTGGAGTGAAATGGAATCTTCGCTTCGCTCGCTACGCTCATCCAACAATTAACTTTAGTAACCAATTAATAGGCTGTTTACAGGCTGACCATGCAATCGTCGTCGTGGACCCCTCTCCTTCACTCGAAAACCTCCCCGACTAAGACGACAGTGACAACACGAACATTGACAAGGACCGTGACGACCACGACGTGACAACACCTCCCCCAACTCTGTGCATCAACCCTATCCTACCAGCATGTGACTTTCATCCACACATCCACTAGCTCGAATGGCGAATCATTACCTAACGGATGACGTGACCTTTATCTAAGAAACTAAACCCGTCTGGGCCCGGGTAGAATTGGCCCAGGCATGGCTCTGCTTATCGTAAAAGGCGATTCAAGAGGAAAAGTCCACCTCGCAAACATCAGCTAGAAAGAGCGGAGTATCTTACTCCCAGAAACTAGAGGCGAGCTCTGGCAATCGTCGTCGGGGAACTTGTCCCCTTCCCTTGACGACCCCCGGCGACGATGACAATGACACAACGAACGATGACAAAGACGATGACGACCGCGACGTGAGAACCCCCCTTCCTCCCCTTACCCGTGGCTGGTTCTGACCAGCATGGGCCCCTCCTCCCTCCCCCCCTTAGGCTAGAGTGGTGAAATTATGACCTAACGGTTGACGCGTCCTTAATCCAAATAAACCAAAAACCAAACTGAAGAAACTAGAACTCTGATCTAACAAAATAATCTGAATTCAAAGTATTATCTTACGATATCACAGGTTGAGCAATATAACTTACCTGGTTGAAGCGCCCTAGTTTTTCTCGTCGTTTCGTAGCTATTGTGCGGGTATAGCGTAGGTTAGAAAGTTCCCTGCCTCATAAGAGTTTTAAACTTATGTTCCAGCACAAGAAGTATTTCGAGTGTGTAGTTATTCTTTATATATTCCCCAACAAATTTCCCCCTCTGGGCCTGGGGTAAAATGTGGCCCAGAGCATGGCTTTGCTATTTGTGTGCGAAGAGATTGATAAAGTACTTCTTGCAAACATCAGATAGTATAATTGAAAGAGTATATTATATCACAGACCCAATACCAGAGGCGAGCTCTGGCAATCTTCGTGCGGAACCCACCTCCCTCCCCTTGACGACCTCCCCGACGACGATGAACATCACACAACGAACGATGACAAAGACGATGACGACTGCGACGTGAGAAACCCCCCTTCCTCTCCTTACCCGTGGCAGGTTCTGACCAGGAAGGGACCGTCCTCCCCATATCACCTAGGCTAGAGAGGTGCATCATGAATTAACGCTTGACGCGCCCTACAACTTAAAGAATCAATCGAATCAAAATCTATTCTTAGACCGACATTTTTAGCTCGAGCGTTAAGCGCGCGACCCTTATTCGGGAGGTCCCGGATTCTAAACCTGCCGAGACCGGCAATCCTGACTGAAAGTTTTTTAAGATGTTTTCCTCGGTCATTATTGCTAAGAGAAATAATTGAACCGCCTAAAACAACCCTCGAACATCCCTTCACAGTTGTCCTTACTCCAATAAACCTAGTTGACACGTTAGGAAGGGGTTTGCATTGCACACTGGGCAAGTTACCAACGAAAAATTATTTGAAAAATTAGTATTTTAACAAACAAACATTAAAACAATTAATTCAATTATCAACATGCTTGTTACATGACAGGCGGTGAAATATGAACTACATTACTACAACTACATACACTACTACTAGTTTCTCAGATCGTTTAGTATTCTTTCATCAATTACTTTCCCTGTCTGAGCCCGGGGCACAATTGGCTCAGAGCACGGCATCTGCTACTTGTAAAAGGCGATTCAAGAGAATATGTCCATCTCGCTAACATCAGCTAGTTAGAACGGTAGAATATAACTCCCAGAAACTGGAGGCGAGCTCAAGTAGTCATCGTCGGGGAGCAACCTCTCTCATCTCGACTACCTCCCCGACGATGACGACAACGACAATACGAACGAAGACAATGACGATGGCGATGACAACCACGACTTGAGAAACCCCCCTTTCCTCCCCCTACCCGTGGCTGGTTCTGACCAGAAAGGGACCACCCTTCTTAAATCCTCTAGGTTAGAGTAGTGCATCATAAGAGTAAAAAGAAACTATAATCTGAGAAATATATATAAAAATTACCATGAAAATTTAAGTATTACAACACACTTTGAAAGGCAGCTTGATTTGACCTACCCAGTTGAAGCGCCCTAGTTTCTCTTGTCGTAATTGAATCTCAGTGTGGCATTTAATACAAAAAACAATCAAACTCCATCCTGGTCAGAACCAGCCACGGGTAAGGGGAGCGCGCGGACCGTTACGTGAGAACCCCCTTTTCTCCCCTTACCCCGAGCATGGGCCTCTCCCCCCCTAGAATAGACTGGTGCGTTATGACCGAACGGTTGACGCGTCCTTCATCAAAACAAAAACTCCACGAAAACTACTTGTCCTATTTATTCCTCCCGGCTTTAACGTGTGCTGCTCGGCGCATTACTTCTACCTGTATGGCGTCGCAATACACAGCCATCCTGGACGTATAGAACAAGACTTATTATTGGCATTCTTTGAGAGAGCTGAAACGTATGGTAATTATTGTAAAAGTTTTATTTTCAAACATGATTTTATGGCTAAGCCCCCCCCCCCCCTCTAACCTTGTCTGTGGCAAACTTCTGACCAGCACGGTTGTGTCATCCCCACATCCCCTAGGTTAGAGTGGCGCATTCATTATATCTTAATGGTTGACGCGCCTGTATTCCAAATAAACAAAACGAATCAATTTATATTTACAGGCGTATCCTATCACAGGTGGCAAAAGATACACACGTTATAGTCGTTGTTTCTACTCGCCGTTTTCAAGAATGCTTCAGGGTATGATTTGTATGAGGCTTAACTAAGACAATAATAATAACTAAATATCCCCCGTCTGGGCCCTGGGTAGAATTGGCTCTAAGCATGCCCTGCTAATCTTAAATTGTGAGGAGAGAGGAAAAGTCCATCATACAAACATCAGGTGGAGTTTTATACTCAATTTCCTCCCCCTAAACGTGGCTGGTTCTGACCTGCATGAAAACCGATCTCCATATATAGCCTGAGGTAGAGTGGCGTATTATGACCTAAGGTAGACGCGCGCATAAACTTAATGAATCAAAATTACTGCACGAAACTAGAGGCGAGCTCTGTTAGTCGTCGGTCGTCGGAGACATCCCCTTTCCATTGACGACCTCCTCGAACTCGACGCCGACAATGATGTGAAACCCCCCCCCCCCTATCTCCACCGATACCATAGCTGTTCTGACCATGCGTAGGTCCCTCTTTCTGATATCCTCTATAGGCTAGATTGGAGCATTATGATTTAGGCCTACGTTTTGACGCGCCCTTAATGCAAATGAATCATACGAAATACAATTTATTTCATTAACTAACAATATCACATGACGGCGCAATATAAATAATTTCGGTTGGAGCGCCCTAGTTTCTGTTTTCGTCGTTCTATTTGCGCATTTTTTCTTTTCTTTAGGCTAGAGTGGCGCGTTATAACCGTACAGTTGACGCCCTTGCACATAATGAATCCAATAAGTCGTTTATCTCAGAAGTACTAAAAGTGACTCAGGACTTTTTCACAACAATTAATTTAATATTCCCCAAAACTTTCATTTACTTAAATATCCAAAAGGATGACAGAAGAGAACATAGCTCCAAATTTACTTCGTTACTGCAAACATTAAAACAACAAATATAATAGCATAATAATAATAAAAAACAATATTACAGGCGGCGCAATAAACGTAAGCGCTTGGTTTCTCTAGTCGCCGTAGTCGTGCATACTTTTCATCAGCTAGTAAGAGCAAATACATAACCCCCGAAACTAGAGGTGAGTACTGGCAATCGTCGTCGGGTACACCTTCCCTTTCCCTTGACGACCTACCCGACGAGGAAGACAATTGGCACAACTAATGATGACGATGACAAAGACCATGACGACCTCCACGGCAGAACACCTCCCTTACTCCCCCTTCCCGTGGCTGGTTCTGACCAACATGAGCTCCTCTTCCCCATATCCCCTCGGCTAGAGTTATGCATTATTTTATGACCCAACGGTTGACGCGCCCATAATTCAAATAAACTTTAAAAAAGGTTTTTGCACAACTTAGGTTACAATTTTTTCTTCCTTTATAACAGTTTTAAACTCACGTTCCTGCACAATAATATTTCGAAAGTTTATATTTATTATAACATCAATTATATTCCCCAATCCATTCCTTTAGTCAATGTGTCAGGAGGGTAAAACTTACAACAGGCGAGGAAAGAGATCAAGTCCATCTATAAACATAAGCTTGCAACTAGTGGAGTAATACTCCCCGTCTGAACCCGGGATAGAATTGGTCCAGAGCATGGCTCTGCTAATCGTAAAAGTCGATTCAAGAGAAAAAGTCCAACCTCGCAAACATAAGCTTGTAAGAAGGGTAGTATTTTACTCCCCGAAACTAGAGGCGAGCTCTGGCAATCGTCGTCGGGGAACTCACCCCCTTCCCTTGACGACCTCTTGACGACGATGACGACAATGACATCACGAACGATGACGAAGACAATGACGACCGCGACGTGAGAACCCCTCTTTCCTCCCCTTACCCGTGGCTGGTTCTGACCAGTATGGACCCTCCTCCCCCCCCCCCCCCCCCCCAAAAGTTTGGGGTGGTGCATTATGACCTAACGGTTGACGCTTTTTTAATCCAAATAAACCAAACTATGTGAGTAATACCTGATACGAGAGGCGAGCTCTGGCAGTCGTCATCGTAGACACACCCACTCTCTTTTCTTCCCCTTACCCAGGGCTGGGGCCGACCAGCAAGGGACTTTCCTCCCATTATGAGTATTTCACTATCAGTTGATTCGCCCTTTACTCAGATAAACTCAAAGATATAAAAATTACATTTAAATTAAGATATTAACGAACTTACATCATATTCATTCCATTACCTTACAATATCACTGTGGCTCAGTATGACCTCACGGTTGAAGCGCCTTGATTCTCTCCCCCGTCGGGGGCCCGGGGTAGAATAGGCCCAGAGCATTCCTCCTCGGCACATCGTAAAAGGCGACAAAGAGGCAGTCCGGTGTGGACCCTCAAATAAGATTTTGAGGTGATGGAGATCGCAAAGGGGGCTCTCATGCATATATTTTCACTTTCCCACATACATTTCTCTACAATCATATCTATTTATTACTTTTTCATTTTTCTACTCTTCACCATCAATGCTGGCCCCCTTTGTTTTCTAAACGTCTACGCCGTGTTTGCCGTGCGGTGCGACCCGTGCCGGTGGAAAAGGGGATCCTGGTTTTTGAGGAAAATGTTTCTTGCGAGAAACATGGACCAAACGCAACTTTGGCCACCTGCTTCATCATAGACGGGAGATTCAGAACTAGCCCACCTGGGTCAACGGCTAGTGCAACTTTTTGTCACCATTATGTTGGCACATTGGGCAGCCGGCCCAAAGATTGGTAGGTTGTATGTCCCCAATGTGGAGAGCTATGGGAAGAGAAGGGTCGGGAGCCGACCACACTGGTAAAAGATCTATTGCGTCTTATGTCTTTGGTCCGGACACAAAATTGGCTCTTTCCTACATACCATCCCTGATGAAAAAAGAAATCTTTAATGTTTAAAAGGGCCCTATGGGGGTAGAAACCAACGTGGGCTAGTTGAGTCTTTTTCCGGGAAATTTTGTAGGTTGTCCCCTTTTTTTTACTATGGAAAATCTTAATCACCCCAATCACCCCATTTCCCATCCCCAAAACAAACAATTACCATCAAAGAAAAGACCTAGGTCTTTATTTGAACCAGAATAAGACTTGACACTATGGTAAAAAACTATAAACCTAGTACAAAATTACCAAGAATTTTGACAATAAAATCCTTAAAAGAGAACACAAATTTTTTAAAATATCATCAGTTGCAATTGCAAAAGCGATTCAAGGAGTAGCAGGTACTGTAAAATCAGAAAGGAAACTGCGAAATGGATTGCTTCTGGTTGAGACTGCTAATGATAAGCAGTCTGAACTATTACTTAAAACCACCAATTTGACTACCTTTTTGAAATCGAAGTTAAGCCGCATGAACAACTTAATAATTCTAAGGAATTATTAGTTGTTTCTGATCTAAAATATGTTACCAATGAGGAAATTAAAGAGGAACTCCCCAAAAACAAGGTGTCATTGACTTGTATAGAATAATGACCGTGTTGATGGAGAAGAATTTCCAATGGCACAACAATCCTCACCTTCAACACTAAGGACTTACCTGAAAAGGTGTTAGTGGGATACCACATTTTAGATTCAGAACCTATATACCAAACCCCATGAGATGCTTCACCTGTCAAAGATTCGGACACACAAAGAATGTCTGTAAGTCTGAACCTATTTGCAGGAATTGCGGTTTCAAATCTCATGGTGAAGTGCAGTGTGAACATCCAAACGAGTGTGTCAATTGTAGTGGTCCACATGCTTCTTCTTCCCGTGATTGTCCTAGATGGACGGAAGAGAAGAAGATTTGTGAGATAATGGCGGTTGACAAACTTAATGTTCATGAGGCAAGGAAAAGGTATAGACAAATTACCACACCATCTAATCTTCCAGTATCATTTGCGCAAGCTGTAACATCAAATAGTAGAGGCATAATTGCAACAAATCAGGAAACAACACAGAACATCTCTAAACCCAAACCTATAAATCCCCAAGCTGATGCGGCTACCAGCCATGTTGAAGACATCACCTTGGTTCAGGAGAAACGCAAAGCTAAAGGAAACTATTGAAGCATTGCTTGTGATACAGAAATCACTACAAGATCAATTAAAAGAAACAAGCAAAGCAACAACAGGAGCAGGGAAAACTCTTACAAGAGTTAATTTCCCTGACTCGATCTCAAATTCCGAGTGGAAAATTAGGTTAAATTTAATCAACAGCAAGACGTCAACAGCAATGTTGATGTTCAAGTTGAAGTAAATTTACCTAAATCACCAAAAAAGTCAAAAAACACAGAAACCATTAGAGGTTTTAGGGGGTCCAAATGTAAAGAGGATTTTAAAGATTCCAAACCAAAAAACAGCCCATCCACGTCGTCACTTACTGATGACATGTTGGAGGATCGGTTAATGGATGAGAATCCTTTTTTTGATTTTTAAAAAACCCATAAGGTGAAATTTAAAAAAAACAGCTGTATTTAAGATACATAAAACATCTAAAAACTTAAATGGCTACACTAATATCGTGGAATTGTAGAGGATTCTATGCAAATCTAGAAGAGCTACAGCTACTCTTACAAAACACACAACCCTTGATTTATTATTACAAGAAATTTTTTTTCAAACCAACTGATAACCCTACGGTTAGGGTTATACAATCTACCGAAAGGGATTATATAGGAGGTGAACTTTGCACAGGGAGGTGTTGCCATTCGGGTTTGCATGACTCTGTGTATGCCCACCCCAAATTCCATTGCAACTCGCCTTCGGGGCCGTCGCCGTTACAGCTTACATTCCAAATGTAACCACTTTATGCTGTTATTTACATTCCACCACCTTTAAATCATTAGCAGACCCCGATATGGAGGCATTGTCGGATCAATTACATGGACCCGTAATCTTGGGTGGTGATTTAACGCTCACCATACTGACTGGGGATCAGTAGTTTCTGATCACGGGGTTGTGTTGTAGCAGATTTTCTACAACACAATGATGTTTCATTGTTGAACACGGGCCAGATGACTCATTTTTACGTCACATTCTGGCACTTTTTCAGCCATAGATTTAGTCATGTGTCACCATTGCTATCGCTTGATATCGAGGGTAAATTTGGGTTTATGATTTACATGGAAGTGATCATTTTCCATTCGGTGAATGTATTAAACTACAATAGGCCACACAATCCAGGTCAGGGATGGAGACTTGCGCAAGCTGATTGGGGAAAGTTCCAGGAAATTAGTGAAGTCTCTTTTCTCAAGGTGGACTTTACTAGTTCTCGTGACCCCAACGTGCTTGTCAAAAATGTGAGTAAATGCTTGCTTGATGCAGCATATCCAGTATACCACTGACTAGTGGTGAACAACGTCGTCGTGTCGTCCCCTGGTGGAACAAAGATTGTGCATTGGCCATCAAGGAAAGAAAGCAGCTTTTAAAAAATTAAATACATTTCCTACATTTGAAAATTTAATCAATTTCAAGCACGAGAGAGCGAAAAAGAGACGAATTATCAAAATAGTAAGAGGCAGTCATGGCAAGAGTATGTATCTTCTATAATTACAGCACCTCTTCCACGATGGGGTGGAAAAGGATTAAACAATTAGTGGACGTCAGTAAACACCATAAACCCCCTATCAAGGATGGCGGGGAAAATTAGTTACTACTCCAGCAGATGTGGCTTCAGTACTGGGTACCACATTTTGCATCGGTAAGCAGTAATGCACGATATGATGCAGAATTTCTAGCACACAAGCAGTTTACGAAGCTCGAAAACTTAATTTCTCATCTGGGAAAACGATGAGCCATACAACAGAGCGTTCTCTTTGTGGGAACTCCGTATGGCGTTAAGCTCATTACGTCGACATCTGTGGGGGAAGACAAAATGCACAACGACATGTTTGTGCACCTGACTGATCCCTCATTGGAAGTTATTATTTTATGTTTTAATATTTTGTGGTTGTCTGACATATTTCCCGATAGTTGGGGTGTGCCATCTTAATTCCACTTCTCAAAACCCACAAAAGATAAGTCGATGCCGCTTCATATCGCCCTATTTCTCTGACAAGTTGCTTTTGCAAATTGTTCGAAAAGATGTCAACAAACGACTAATGTGGATGCTGGAGACCGCGTTTATTGGCGAACGTCCAATGTGGATTTCGTCAACGTCGTTTGCACCATCGACCACTTGGTTCGATTAGAGACGTTTATTCAAGAAGGGTTGTTGCAAAACAACATGTTGTTGGTGTGCTTTTTTACATTGAAAAAGCATACGATACAACATGGAGATATAATATTCTTCAAAAGATTCACGAGTGGGGTTTTCGAGGGCACATGCCAAAATTTTAGAAAACTTTTTAAAAGATAGAACTTTCAAAGTGCGTGTTAACAATGTTTGTCAGACTCGTTCTCACTGAAAACAGGTGTACCACAAGGCTCGGTCTTGTCGGTATCACTGTTTGCATTGGAATAAAAAGTGGAGTGGATTGTATCCCAAGAGCCTAATGTCGTGCCTATTTGTAGATGACCTGGGGAATCTTCTACAGAAACGGTAAATTTATCAACAGCTCAAAGACACGTGCAAATTGGTTGAACAATATAAGTGAATGGGCTCGAAAGCGGGGGACACGATTCTCTCCCGAAAAAACTCAGTGCATTCACTTTTTGCCGTCTTCAAGGAATCCAAAATGACCCCCAAAAATATCGTTTAACAATGTAGAACTTCTATTCAAAACAAATGTCCGTCTTCTCGGCATGGTGTTTGACAAAAGCTAAATTGGGGAAAGGGCCACGTTGTTGAGTTACGCAAAAAATGCATGTTGAAAATCAACCTATTGAAAGTTCTCAGTAATACATCGTGGGGTGCAGATAGGGCTTGCATGTTGAGAAATTTAAAGGATCTCTAGTTTGCTCCAGATGGACTAAAGGATGTTTTCGTATACTCTTCAGCAAGTAAAAACAACCCTTAAACTTCTAGACACTGTCCACCATTGTGGTTTCGTATTGCTCTTGGTGCTTTTGAACAAGCCCGGTAGTCAGCTTGTATGCCCAAATCAGGTGTGTCCTCCTTGGCAGAACGGAGAAAAACCCCTTGATGGGTACGTATGTAATGAAAATTAAAGCTATGCCTAACCATCCAGCAAAACGGAAGTTTTTAACACGACATATGTCAGACACTTTGATAAACAAACCCAAGGCATCTCTTCCAACGGGATTAAGATGTAAACTTTTGTTTAATCTTATAGAATTTCATCTGCCAAAAGTTTTTTATTTTGGGATTTAGCCATAAACCCCCCCTGGGTTTACACCAGAGCCCATTATTATATTTGACCTTGTCGTTTTGATAAAAACTCAACTCAAAACCTAAACTCTAAACAATTTATATTTACAGGCTAAACTATCATAGTTGACAAATTTTTAATCACATCGTTGTCGTCGTTATTACTTTCCGTTTCCAAGATAATATTTTGGTATGGGCTTAACTAAGGCAAGAATAACAAAATAGGTAACCCCTCTGGGCCCAAAGGAAGAAATTTTGCCCGGAGCATGGCTCTGCTAATCGTAAAAAAAGATTCAAGAGAAAAAAAAACCCCCTCGCCAATATCAGATAGTAAGAGCGGAGTATATTACTCCTCGAAACTAGAGGGGACCTCTGGCAATCGTCGTCCCGGGGGCCTTGCTCCCTTCCTGACGACCCCCAGGGGACGATGACAATGACACAACGAACAATGACAAGAGATGACGACGGCGACGTTTAGAAACCCCCCTCCCTCGCCCTTTCCGTGGCTGGTTCTGACCAGCATGGGCCTCTCCCCCCATCCCCTTAGGCTAGAGTGGTGCAATATGACCTAACGGTTGACGCGTCCTTAATCCAAATATACCAAAAAATCTGGCAATCGTCGTCGGGGATACCCCCCCCCCTTCTCTTGACGACCTCTCCGACGACGATGACTGTGACACAAAGAACGATGACAAAGACGATGACGACCACGACGTGAGAAACCCCCCTTTCTAACCTCACCCGTGGCTAGTTCTGACCAGCAAGAGCCCTTCCCCCCGTACCCCCTAGGTTATGTGGGGCATTATTACCTAACGGTTGACGCGTTCCTTATCCATAAAATACATTTTAAAACTTCTGGGCCCGGGGTAGAATTTGGACCTGCTAATCGTGAAAGGCGATTCAAGAGAAAAAGTCCACCTCGCAAACATCAGCTAGTAAGAGTGGAGTTTATTACTCCCAGAAACTAGAGGCGAGCTCTGAAAGTCGTTGTCGGGGACCTTTCCCTCTTACCTTGACGACTTCTCCCCGTCTGGGCCCGGGGTAGAATTGGCCCAGAGCATGGCTCTGCTAATCGTAAAAGGCGATTCAAGAGAAAAAGTCCACCTCGCAAACATCAGCTAGTAAGCGGGGAATATATTACTGCCCGAACCTAGAGGCGAGCTCTGGCAATCGTAATCGGGACTCCGCCCTCTTCCTTTGACAAACCCTCGAAGAAGATGACAATGACACAACGAACAATGACAAAAACAATGACAACCGTGACATGAGAACACCTTCTTTCCTCCCCTTACCCGTGGCTGGATCTGACCAGCATAGGTCCCTCCTCCTCGTATCCCCTACGCTAGAGTGGTGCATTATAACTTAACGGTTTACGCGCCCTTGATCAAAAAAACAAAACTAGTTTCATTCAAAAATATTTATTGAACAATATTTAATTCACATCATGTATACTTTGAATTTGTTCATTTATGTCCATTCAAATATATAACTTGTCTCTTATTGCTTTATACCCATCATTTTAATTTATTATATATACACTTAGATAACAATATATCAAGATCAATTTATTAACTTATTTATTTCACTTACAATATCACTGGCTGCGAAATATGACCTAAGCGGTCGTAGCGCCATCGTTTCTCACGCCGTCGTCAAAGGCTGATTTTGTTTTGTAAATTGTATTGTTAATTGTATATGTATATTGTGTATTCTATTGTGTTGTGACTGAGTAAGTAGCCACTTAATAGGAATTAATTTATTTATATCGTTCAAATTTCCAATTTTTTTCGCGAGCTTCCCGACGACAGGCCGACGACAAGGTCGACCACGACTTGATGACACCTCCATTCCCTTGACGACCCCTAGACGACGATGAAGACAACGACACCACGAACGATGACGAAGACAATGACGACCGCGACGTGAGACCCTTACCCTTACCCTTACCTTGACCCTTACCCGTGGCTGGTTCTGACGACCAGCTTGGGCCCCTCCTCCTTCCCCCCTGCCCCCCTAGGTAGGTTAGAGTGGTGCATTATGACCTAACGGTTGACGCGTCCTTAATCCAAATAAACAAAATTCCTCTCCCTCCCTCGGCTAAGTCTGGGTACAATCTGCCGAGAGCATGGATCTGCTATTTGTAAAAGGCGATTCAAGAGAATAGGTAAACCACACAAATATAAGCTAGTGTAGGGCAGTATACTCCCCGAAACTTGAGGTGAGCTCTGGAAGTCGGCATCGGGGAATTCTCCCACACCCTTGACGACCACCGCGACGACGAAGACGACGACGACGACGACGATGGCGATTATGACAACACAAACGATGACAAAGACGCAGGCCGCGACGTGAGAAAGACCCTCTTTCCTTGTCTTACTCATGGGCTTGTTTTAAAACCGCTTTGCACTTACTCCCCACATCCCCAAGACTAGAGTGGTGCATAATGACCTAACGGTTGACGCGCCAACTATCCAAATATACTTAATACTATTTGATGATAAACTTAGCTATAAGGTTTACAAGCAACGATTTTGGATTTGCGAAATGCATCCAGTAATGTGGCGCAAATTAAATAATCCATTGAGTGATGCCCATACTGAATTAAAAAATTCGTCCTCCTGCCTCTCGACTCTCACGTAGAGAAAAGTGTGTGTTTTTTGCAGTATTTGAATAAGCCACACACGTCTTATGTACCAAATATGATACCTTGCGCATGCAATTTGATCTCTCCCAATCATATGAAGAACTTCTTTCTTATGATAACGGCGACAAACTTTCTAAATTCCTTATTTCGAGTTATTTATTTATCAAAATTGAATTGACATCAAACAAATATCTTTCCTTTTTCATCCAATTAAATAATTTCACTGTTGTTATAACCGTCATCTTTATCACTTTCTTTTCTATAACAAACTTAGAAAAGAATAAAATCATCAACTCATTTCACAATATCACAGGCGTTGAAATATGACCATACCGGTTGAAGCGCCCTAGGTCCTCATGTCGTCATACTAGGCCTTGTGAATGAATGTCCATGTTCTCGACACAACGCCCCGTACTCGTACCCGCTGTAACTTCTCGTGTCAACACTCTCAAATGTGTATTTGACCGTACCTACTCTAAACCGTCCTCTGGCGAAGTCCACGTTTGGTCCACGAGTGGATTTATGCGACACTGCGTCTGGAACCAGCTTCCGTCACTGCGCTACAGTTGGATGGCGCCAAGCTGGCAGTCTACGTCAAACTAACCGGGGATCGTCTGTGTGAGGAGCTCCTCACTAATCTCGGGAGTTCTGTTCCGTTCCGCTGCATGGCTGAGGTTCCATCAGCAAGGTTGCTATCGGCCACACTGACCTGGGCTACCCCGTCTGGGCCCGGAGTAGAATTTGCCCCAAATTATGGTTTTGCTAGTCGTACATGGCGATTCATGAGAAAATGTCCACTTCGCAAACATCAGCATGTTCGAGGGTATATTACTCCCTTAAACTAGTGGCGAGCCCTGGCTGTTGACGTGAGAACACTTCGCACTTCCATCCCCTACCCGTGGCTGGTTCTGACCAGCATGGGATCATCCTCCCGTAATTCTCTAGACCCAGTCTAGGCACAGGGTTCTCCGTCTGGGCCCGAGGTGGAATTGCCCAGAGCATGGCTCTGATAATCTTACGCGGCGATTAAAGAGAAGAAGTCCAGCTCACAAATATCAGCTAGTAAGAAGGGTAGTATTTTATTCCCCGAAACTAGAGGCGAGCTCTGGCAATCGTTATCCATTACAACTAAAACAATAAGAACGATGACAAGGACACATCACACACATTTATTTTATATATTTATTTCCATTCGCATAAATACCGTTTGTTTTCGCTATAAATATCATTATCATCATCATTTTCTTTTCTTATATACATACTTAAAAAACAATCTAATTATCAAACACGCCATTAACTCATCTCATCAACTTTCATTAACACAGGCGGCGCAATATGACCAAACAGGTTGAAGCGCCCTGGTTTCGCACGTCGTCATTGTAGGCATGTATTCTTTCCTCATCTTGGGATTAAACGTAAGGTGCTCGGTGCATAACTTCAACCTGTATGGCGTCGCAATATACAGCAATTCTGGACGAATAGAACAAGATATTATTATTGTCATTGTTTGAGAGAGCTGGAAAGTATGGCAATATTGTACGTTTCATCTTCGAACATTATTTTACAGCATAGCCTGTCCCACCCCCTCCCCCTTCACCTTGGCTGTGGCTGTTAATGACCAGCACGTTTGTGTTATCCCCACATCACCTAGGTACCCCGTCTGGGCCCGGGGTAGAATTGGCCCAGAGCATGGCTCTGCTGATCGTAAAAGGGCGATTCAAAAGAAAAAGTCCACCTCGCAAACATCAGCTAGTATGAAGGGTAGTATATTACTCCTTAAATCTAGAGGCGAGCTCTGGCAATCGTCATCGGGGACCTTGCCCCTTTCCCTTGACGACCTCTCGACGACGATGACGACAATGACACCACGAACGATGACGAAGACAATGAAGACCACGACGTGAGAACCCCATTTCCCCCCCCCCCTTTCCCGTGGCTGGTTCTGACCAGCAAAGGCCCCTCCCCCACCCACCCTTAAGGTTAGAGTGGTGCATTATGAATGGTTGACGCGTCCTTAATCCAAATACAAAAACATCACCTAGGTAAGAGTAGCGCATTCGCAAATTTTGAAATCGCCCTAGTTTCTCACGTCGTCGTCGTAACGTAATGTTTGCGTTGGTGTGACCGAACAGCTCAAAGACATGCTGCAAATTGGATTGAACAATATAAGCGAATGGGCTAGAAAGCGGGGGACACGATTCTCTCCCGAAAAGACTCAGTGCATTCACTTTTGTCGTCTTCAAGGAATTCGAAGTGGACCCACAACTATCGTTTAACAATGTAGAACTTCTATTCAAAACAAATGTCCGTCTTCTCGGCATGGTGTTTGACAAAAAGCTAAATTGGAAAGACCACGTTGTTGAGTTACGCAAAAGATGCATGTTGAAAATCAATTTATTGAATGTTCTCAGCAATACATCGTATCGTGGGGTGCAGATAGGACTTGCATGTTGAGAATTTACGGATCTCTAGTTTTCTCCAAGATGGACTATGGATGTTTCGTATACTCTTCAGCAAGTAACACAACCCTTAAACTTCTAGACACTGTCCACCATTGTGGTCTTTGTCTTGCTCTTGGTGCATTTCGAACAAGCCCGGAAGTCAGCTTGTATGCCGAGTCAGGTGTGTCCACTTTGGCAGAACGGCGAAACCTCTTGATGGGTACGTACGTAATGAAAATTAAATCTTTGCCTAACCATCCATCAAATCGGGATATTTTTAATGTGAAATATGTCAGACACTTTGATAACAAACCGATGGCAACCCTTCTAACGGGGTTAAGATTTAAACTATTGTTTAATCTTATAGATTTTAATCGGCCAACAGTTTTTAATTTTGCTTTTAGCAATAACCCGCCCTGGTCTACACCAGAGCCGATTATTCTATTCGACCTTTGTCGTTTTGATAAAAACTCTACTTGCGATACTGTATTCAAAATTATCTTGCGAAAGATTTGCCATGAACCTCAAAGGTTTACTTTGGTATTCACAGATGGCTCCAAATTGACAACAAGTTGGGAAGTGCCTTTTATTGCTCCACCTTAACTGAACGTTTCAGGCTAAGCGATGTGTGTTCAGTTTTCACTGAAAAGTAATTCGCCATCCGTGAAGCTCTTAAATACATTTTACGTTGTCGTTGTGGAGAAAACCTTTTGTGTTTCGATAGCTTACGTTCACTTCAAGCTATAAAACACATGTATTCTAGTCATCATTTAGTACAAGACATCCAATTCAATTTAGAAAAACTTACCTCTAAGGGATATAAAATAGAGTTTTGCTGGATACCTGGACACGTGGGCATAGAGGGAAATGAACACGCTGATAGGGCTGCTAAGGAAGCTTCCCAGCGTCGCGACGTTGATTTCAATCTAGTTCCCGTTTCAGATGTCAAGAGTGGATTCAAGCAAAGATTGTTGGATTTGCGACAAGCATCTTGGGATGTGTTGCAAAATAACAAATTGGGTAGTGTGATGCCCACATTGACTAATAAAATTCGTCCACCTACGTCTCGACTCTCACGTAGAGAAGAGGTGGTATTGTCTAGACTTCGTATAGGCCACACACGCCTAACTCACGAATATCTCTTAACCAGAGAAAAGGTTCTTCCCATATGTGACACACGTGATGTACCTTTAACCGTACATCATATGCTAGCAGAATGTACCAAATATGATGCCTTGCGCATGCAATTTGATCTCTCCCAATCATATGAAGAACTTCTATCATATGATAACGGCGAAAATACTTTCTAATTTTCTCAACCATAATAATCTATTAAACAAAATTTAATTCAAATCATACACATTTCTTTCTTTTCTTTATTTCCATTCTCATACAATAACTTTTATTTTGCATTTACTTTCATCATTATCAATTATTTTGTTATTTATACACTTAGAAAACTATCTTATTCATCAAACATACCTGCATTAACTCTTCTTATTTACTTTCATCACAGGCGGCGCAATATGACCTAACCGGTTGAAGATCCCTAGTTTCTCACGTCTACGTCGATGGTGGGTACAATCGGTTACATCCAGTGTAGGATTTGGCCTATGGTCATGACTTAATGCAAAAAAAAATCCTTCTTGCCCGTGGCTGCTTCTGACCAACATTAAACCTAATTGTTCTCGCAACGTTAAACTAAATGAATCAATCAAAATATTATTGTTCATGTATTATTATGTAATTCATATTCTTTTCTTATAGACATACTGAGAAAATAATATAATCATCAAATATACCATAAACTCATCTCATCGACGCGACGTGAGAACCCCTTGCCTCCCATACCCGTGTCTGGTTCTAACCAGCACGGGTATATCCTTCCGTACCAATTGTTTTGAGTGGTGCGATTATGACCTAACGGTTGACGCGTCTTAATCCAAATATATACAAACAAAATTAATATCACAGGACAGCACAATACGATCTAACCGGTTGAAGCGCCCTAGTTTCTCACGTAGTCGTCGATGGAGAACATTGGCAGTGGCGCAATTCGTTTCATGGGCCCGCCCGCAAAATTTCTATGCACAACCCCCCCCCCCCCTAAAAGATACATACATGCATAGGGTCAGTGTGAATTTAGGCTTTTCATCCCAGGCGAATATAAAATATCTCGGGGGTATTATATGGGCCCGGGTTAGAATTGGCCCAGAGCATGGCTCTGCTAATCGTAAAAGGCGATTCAAGAGAAAAAGTCCACCTCGCTAACATCAGCTAGTAAGCGGGGAGTATATTTCTCCACGAAACTAGAGACGAGCTCTGGCAATCGTCGTCGGGGACCTTGCCCCTTTCCCTTGACGGCCCCCCGACGACAATGACAACGACACAACGAACGATGACAAAGACGATTACGACCACGTCGTTAGAAACTCCCCTTCCTCCCCTTACCTGTGGCTGGTTCTGACCAGCATGGGCCCCTCCTCCCCTCCCCCCTCCTTAGGCTAGAGTGGTGCATTATGACCAAACGGTTGACGGCTCCTTAATCCAAATAAACCAAATAGGGACCAAGCACGGGGGTTTAGGGGGCCTTCCCCCCCCCCACAATAGTGCCGCAGACGAAAATTTAGAAAATCAGGTTTTTAGAGTGCGTTTGGTGCGTTTAAAAAAAAGTAGTGGAATGAATGCAATACAGAAATAATGTAGTTTTGTGAGTGTTGTTGTGTTGGGACGCTAAAAGTTCCTAAATATCCTCTAGATTTCATCTTCAAACCGCTAGATTAACGAAACGATCATTTAGCAACGATAACAAATTTTTCCAAAACAGGGTGAAATACAGTTTTTTTTTTTACTGGGTTTTCTTTAACGGACCCTCTAAACGACCTGGGCCCGCCCACAGTTGAGGGCCCTGCGGGCGCCTATTAACGCCACTGATCATTGGTTTAAATTGTGACATGTCATGAGGAAATTGAAATCAAATTTAATTACACACATTCCATTAATTAATATTGCATATTATTTAGTTTAATTAATGCAAAAAGAACTTATTCATTTAAATCCATTTAAAAAAATCATTACATAAACTAATTTATTTTAATAATTCTCCATTCTGAGATTACTGCATCACGACAGTTTGAACCCACGGCCTCGTGGTTCAGAACAAAACTTTTTCTCACATCTCAATTAAAATAGTTCAACTTGTGTAAGAATCTTGAAAACTTCCGTCAACAAGGCGATGAAGAAAACCATTGTTAAAATATTATGCACTGTCAATTGTTTTCTTTTGTTCTTGGACGAGAAAGACGTGTTTGGTCTTGTGAAATTATACTTTTTGCAGAAGATAGTGACAAATACTGACTAGTTATTGATGTCTCAATTATTACAGTGTCTTTTGAATCTTACATCAAGAATGAAGCAAACTGAGGTTCTATTACTCACTTGGTTAGAAGATTAACTCGGTCCAAAGAGTTGGCTTGAAGGCATTGACATTTAAGTATGTCGCCATTCTGTTACCTTCGCCTGGTCCCAACATAATCTTGCCCAAATCATGGTTCTGATAATTATAATATACGATAAAAGTGGAAATTTCATCTCGCAAATATCAGCTATCATGTAGGGGAATTATTTAACTTCCCAAAGCGAGCTCTCGCCGTCGACGTGAGGAACTTCGACCATCAATCCCCCACCCGTGGCTGGTTTTGACCAGCATGGGATTGTCCTCCCATATCCCCTACGCTAGAGTGTTGCATTATGACCTAACAAAACAGATCCAACTTACC
>JAMZAV010009851.1:0-23622 GCA_024449915.1 Sweltsa coloradensis
GAATTAAGGACATTTCAAAACATTGAATATTCTTACTCTTGCATGCCTCATATTTACAAAGTAATATTATTTTTAATTAATCATAGGGAAGATATAAAAAAAAACATCAATATTCATAATTACAATACTAGGAGGAAAAATGATATATTTGTGACATCCCATAGGCTGGCTGTACTATATGAGAAAAGCCCCACATATGCAGGAATAATCCTTTTTAATAAGCTACCAGCCATTATCAAAAACAAACCAACTGATACATTTAGGGGAGATTGGGGTAATTAGGAACAAATTTGTGTAAGTTGACCTATGATCTCAATTTACATATAACTAGAAAAACATGTTATAAATGTTTTAGTGGTATCAGATACATTGAAACATTGGCTTTCTTAATAAAATTAAATATTTTGCATTCATGTGTTATTTTAGATGCAATGATTTTTTTTCTACACGCGCATATTGTTCCTTATTACCCCAACATTTTGGGGCAATAAGGAACAAGCATTATAAGAAGCAAGGTAGGTGCATTAAAATACATGGGGCAAATAGGAACATAGGTATTTGTAGTATAATTAAGTAGCAAAAGAATTCATCTTGATATCTTGCTTATTGACAAAGTTAGAACAGATGCAAATTGTAGTATTTTTTTAATAGCTAGAAACATGACATTACAGTTTTTTTTAACTATAATTTTTGACTTAAAACTACACAAAGCTTCTCATAGCATGATGTTAATATTTAAAAAAAGTATTTGTATCATGAAAAATTACAAATATAGAAATTGTTATGCATAAATTACTGTTTAATAGAAAAAATATACACTTTTTAAGTGGGGGCAATAAGGAACACTTCCCTCACATTTAATTTATTAACCCAGATTTTCATCAGGGCCTACTTGTTGTGTTTTAAACTTTTCCCAAAATGATTGAATTATTTTTGGATCTAGTTCTAAATTAAATTTAGTGACCCCAATGAGCTTAATTGGGCCTAGGAAAAGATTTGCCTCTTGAATGATGTCAAAGTCATCCCTCAAGGGCCAAGCAAAGATATTACAGCTACGCTCTAGGAATTTTACTTCAATTTCCAGTGGTTGATGATTGTGGATTCTTATTACCCTACCTGCATGACGAGACATGTTTGTTCCCATTTACCCCTATGATATAGCATTACACTATATGACTCATTCCTATTTTCCCCGGTATTCCTATTTACCCCTCATGGGTGTTCCCTTTTACCCCAAAAATTAAATTTTTGGGGCAAATAGGAATAACCCCCTACTTTTAGGAGAGGAAAGAGATAAAAAATTACAAAAATCAAAATAAGGCACTCTCATATGTAAGCAGTAAAATAAGCATACAGTCTTTACCACAATTAATTCTTATAAGAAAGGAAAATTTGATTTTTAAAACATTGTTAGAAACATTTTACACTTTTTTTTGCAGTACCTTACAAGAGTCCTAAAAACACCAATCAAAAGTTATTGTTTTCAGTAGAATTGATTATATTTCAAAGAAGAAGGTATGTTCCTTACCAAACAATTTTTCATAAAAATTTACATCTTCAAATTTCTTAATTATAGGGCTTGTTCCCAATTACCCCAATTCCTTATTACCCCAATCTCCCCTAAAAAGGATCTTAGGACATTTCTTGTTGAAAAAGAATACTATGATATTGAGGAGTTCTTGGCGGACAATAATAATATGTCTTGAAAATACAATTTATTTTGCATATAGATGCCTAGACTTATATTATCTAGTAGCCTATCTTATATTAGTGTAAAAGTATATATTTTTATTGAGTATTATTGTATTGTTGTAAAAGTGAATTTTTGAAAAGAAATTAGTTTTAGTATTTTCTATACATCCTAATATTCAAGTCTTAGTCTTTTGAAAAGACGTGTTTAATAGCTAGCTAGCTTATAATGTAATGTTTAGAACTTGTTTATCTTGTTTATCTTGTCATAACATTGTAACATTATATGCTAGTATTAGGTAGGCTATACAAAACAAGACAATAAAATGAAATGAAATGAAATTATTGTGCCTCGACGAAATGTGTTTCAAACATCAAGATCAAATACTCGATGCATATATTATTCATTTACACATGCCGTCGCTTCAAATACATTATCTCGGGATGTATTTGTCGGAACATAAAATGTAAGGACTCATTGAATACATAAAAAGATATGCTACAGATAAACAAGCCAAACATATTCAAAAACCGTTTTGGTCATGTAGATATATGCGCCATAAGATCCATAACGATGACGAGTGTGGTAAATAATTTATGTTTTTGTAACATAACCTCAGTAAATATAAAAGTTTTAACAAAATGGTAAATATACAGTTTTATTCGTCATTTAATTACCTTTTCAACGGTATACGTGAATTAAAAATCGGGTACATACTTTAAATGATATGCGAGTCAAAAGGTTCATTGGCGGCGGCCATCTTGTTTTTTGCCATGGGAAGGGCTCAGTAAAAAATCGAAATTTTTCCCATCAAAATTGTTAAATCACGGTTCATAACGAATCGATTGATACCCCATACATAGTTGTTTCACCTATTGTGCTCGGAAAAAATCGTTAAAATTACTAAAAATTCAAACCAAACATAACCTCAAAAATATTAAACTTTCTGGAAAATTTTGGTATATCGTTTATAGCTCTTTTTATTACCTTTTCAACGGTATATTTACAATTGAAATCGGCGAAATACTTTCAAAGATATTTTAGTTAAATGTTCAATGACGGCGGCCATCTTGTTTTTGCCCAGGGAAGGTCTCAGTAAAAAAATCGAAATTTACGAAATCGAAATTGTTTAAGTTCGGTTCATAACGAATCGATTGATACCAAATATCTAATTGTTTCACCAATTGTGTCTCGACAAAATGTATTTGAAACATAAAGATCACACAGTAGTAGCATATTCATCTACACATGCCATTAGCTTCAATTAAATAAACTCAGACTATAATTGTCAGAAAATTAAATGCATGGATTCATTAAAAACACAACTAAATAATCCACCAAAAATGCAACTTAAGAAAATGTAAAACGTTTTTACCTAGTAAATATCGTTCCATAACGAGAAAGTGTAAAGTAAACAGTTAAAGTTTTTTGTAACATAACCTCAAACATATTGGATTTTTTTTTAAATTGTAAACATTTATTTGAATTTCTATCATTTAGGCTACCTTTCGAATGGTACCTTTGAAATTGAAATCGGTCAAATACTTACGGAGATACGCTAGTTTAAAATTCAAAAGCGGCGGCCATCTTGTTTTAGATATGGCCGGTCTCAGCCAAAAAATCAAGACTCTCACCATCAAAATTGTTTATCAAATGGATCAATACAAATCGATTGATACCACATACATAGCTCTTTCACCTAAGCTGCCACGGAAGCATGTTTTCATACCCAATGCTCCCCACTATTAGGCATATCTCTACACCTCGACGTGTAGGTAGCAGCCTAAAAAGGCCTTTTGTTTAAATAGAACGTTAAAGGTCTTGGAAGGTTTTTTGCTGTTAATAAAAACAGCAAAAAAGGACGACGACAACCGAAAAAGGACTTTCGTTAAAAATAGCAACGTTAAAGGTCTTGGATTTTTTTTTTTAGCCTCCCAAAAACAGCAAAAAGGACGACGACATTTAGGCCTAGGCCTACCAAAAAGGACTCTCGTTTAGGTAATTATGCCGTTTAGGGTTTTCCGAGAACAAATGAAAAAATTTACTTACCATATTCCAGTGTGTGTAGGCCTAATTAATGTTCCTTAATTCATTTTCAGGTACCGCATTATGGTTTTTAATTTTGTAAACAATGTTTTTCCCTCTTTTTACTAGTGGAAATTGAGCCCTCATTTGTGCGTCCACATGCTACATCGCCATGTTGATTTGGAAAGCGTAATCTCCTCTGACACGTCTCTACCGCTGCGTACGCAGCGTAAAAAGGTATTTTTTGTTTCAAATAGCGACGTTAAAGGTTTTTGAAGGTTTGTTTTTTGCAAACTCGGGATAGGTAGTGAAAAACTAATTAATTATTTACGTGAACACGGCGTGCTATTACCTATGTCGTCATCGTTTGTTGCCGTTTTAGTTACAAAAAATACTTTAAACCTTAACGTCGCCATTTTAAACAAAAATACCTTTTTTAACCTTAAACGTCGCTATTTTAAACAAAAATACCTTTTTTAACCTTTAACGTCGCTATTTAAACAAAATACCTTTTTTAAACCCTTTTAAAGTCGCTATTTTAAACAAAAATACTTTTCTACGCTGCGTACGCAGCGGAAGAGACGTAGCGGAGGAGATAGCGCTTTCCAAACCAGCATGGCGGTCTACGTACAGTGACAGCACAATTTACACCTAGGTAAAAAGACGAAAAACATTAGTAACAGTGAAAAGATCGTGCGGTAGCTGAAAATGAATTGGGGACTATCAATTACACATAGGCCTAGGCCTACTGTGAAAAGTTGGAAACATTTTATGCATTTTTTCTCGGAAAACCGTAATCGGCATAATTACCCTCGTTTAAAATAGCGATGTTAAAGGTCTTGATGTTTTTTTGTTGTTACTAAAACAGCAAAAAAGGACGACGGAAGGACGACACTTTTATTACGGCGCGCCTTTATCTAATCATATTATTGACCGTACGAATAATTTTGCACTAGTCGTACGGCTGACCGTGCGAATATCCACAGCCTTGAAAAAACAAGTGTTAAAAAGTTGGCCATTCCCAACCGAAAGAGTGCCTCAAATATATTGTGCCCTGCCCACGAGCCGCCACTGCCTAGGCCTAAGACTGTTTTTATTTAGGCTGTGGATATTCGCACGGTCAGCCGTACGACTAGTGCAAAATTATTCGTACGGTCAATGATCTGATTGGATAAAGGCGCGCCGTAATAAAAGTGTCGACCTTCCGTTGTCCTTTTTTGCCGTTTTAGTAACAACAAAAAAACATCAAGACCGTTAACATCGCTATTTTAAACGAGAGTCCTTTTTGGTAGGCCTAGGCGGGTCGGGCCACATCACCGAATATCCACTGCACACAATACCCACAACACACCGAATTCACAGTTGAAAACTGTTAAAGTATTTCTGAATGGGTAGTAAGAACGAATAATTTTATTTTCAGAGTCCAAACACAGAATAGGCCACATCACCGAATACCCACAACACACAATCGCCACAAGACCGAAAATCGGTAAAATCTAAAGTAACTTGTGAAGAACGACCCGTCCTGCTAGGGCCACAACACCGAATTCTTCGGTCTTGTGGCAATTGTGTGCTGTGGATACCTGTGTCACAACACCGAATAATTCGGTCTTACGACCCATCCAGTATGTGCCACAACACCGAAACTTTCGGTCTTACGACAGGGCATGCCACACGACCAATTCTGAAATACTTTAACATTTTTCATCTGTGAATTCGGTGTTGTGGGTATTGTGTGCAGTGGATATTCGGTGATGTGATGATCAAAACGATGTTTTTGAAACGTCACTGTTTCACGCACCCTGCATAAACTCCTCTATGCAACCCGCTAGACTTAGGAGAGTTGAAGTAGGCATCTGAGAAGGCGCGACACTGTCAGCCTAATGACTATTGGTTGCTCTAGTACCAAGGTTATCCGCTAGTTGGGCGCTACTGGTCAAATCTACGCGGGATTCGAACTAGGATGGGATGAAAGTGCTCCTCGTAAGCTGACAAATTGTCAGACGTCTGTGAATGAAGGGCTGGTTCTCTTTTAGACATTCTTAAATAATATCAATTCACGACGGAAATGTACTGAAACAAAGATAAATTATAAATCACTTTGTTTAATCCCTCTGCAGGACCCAAGGGTTCCTACGCCACTGTATTGGAAGGTAAGCTTGAGCCTTAGGTGTCTCATCTCCAACCGTTGTTACATAAGTTACGCTTTTAGGTTTATGTATAAACGCCTTTTGCATATTAAAGTTTGGAAACCCATTCATAGATAAGGGTTTACGGAGACTAGACAGTTCTTCTTCAATGGTCTCTTCATCTGATATTCGTTTTCAACGACTTTACTTTGGGAACCAAAAACACTTTATCACCCATAAAAAATCCCTTAAATCCCCATCGGGTGGGTGGTATCAATCATCCCCTAAATGAAAATGTTAATAATTGAATTTAGAAAAATCGTTTTATAATTTAAAACCTAACAACCATGGTATTTAATTAAAACATATTTATTGTAATATTTAATAAAAATGTTTTTAATTGATAGCAAATAGTTTAAGGCCATTCTAGACGCTAAATTGACTTCATTGAAGAACGTTGCTTCTTGTAACTAATTATTGAAATAACATGTATAAGCCTATGAAAAAAAAATAAAAAATATTGTCCCTATTTCCGGGGCGTACCGGCTGTTTAATTTGCATATTGCGCCTAATTGCACTAGGCCTATCCAGTCCAATTTCAAAACGGCTTTTCAGATTATCTTCATTTTTTTAAATTAATTTCGTCATCTCTTTGTTCATATAGTAAACAAGTTTTCGTAAGGTTATGCGGAAGGGATTACAACTTACAAGTTATGAATTTTTTTATTTAACCCATTGAGTTGAGTGTTGGGGCAAATTTTATGGGGCAAATAAAAAAATTCATAGCTTGTAATCCCTTCCGCAAAACCTTACGAAACTTGTTCACTATATGAACAAAGAGATGACGAAATTAATAAAAAAAATGAAGATAATCTGAAAAGCCGTTTTGAAATTGGACTTGATAGTGCAATAAGGCGCAATATGCAAATTAAACAGCCGGTACGCCCCAAAAATAGGGACAATATATATTTTTTTCATAGTCTAATACATGTTAATTTAATAATAAGTTACAAAAAGTAACTCTTCAATGAAGTAAATTTAGCGTCTATCAATTTAAGTCGTTTATTTATTTTTTTTTGGGGGGGGGGAGGGGGGAATAGTTCGGAGTCTTATTTCTATTGGTACAATAATGTTTTATTTTCTCTCGTTGTTATAAATAGTAATTAAATAGAGCTTAGTTTAAAAACCATAAGACAATAATGGCATAAAGATGGTATATAACTGTGTATGTAAACGTACATAAAATTCAGATAAATGACTACAAACTTGTGGCTTCATTGTAACAATAACCTCTTTATGCCAGTGTGGCTTATAAACTTTGCTCTATCTACTTACAATCTACAACATTGTGACAAACATAAAACATTATTGTGGCAGTAGAGATGAACGTTTTACGAATATATTTCAAAAATACAAATTTTGACCTTAACCCCAATTACTCATAATTTTTTTTAACAATTAAAAAACCTATACAGGCTAGTATTAGCAGATTTAAGGAAATGCCAAAGTCATTGTAAAACGAGTTCAATGTTGAGTACCCGGAAACATTTGCATTTAATATGATAGGCTAGGGGAGAGGGTAGAGACACATGCTGGATCCAGCCTTAGTAGGGGGAGGAAAGGGAATGTTACATGGATTCTCAACACATGGCTCGCTCATTCGTCTAATGGGTCATTCCATATCCGATCAACCCAGAAATGTGCAAAATATACCTCACCATCTCCAATTTTGATGAAAATTTGTAGAGGTCTAGTGTAATATACAATAACTAACATTACAAAATTTTAGCTCTCTAGGTCAACCCCTTTAGGAGTTACAGGGGTTAAGTTAGGGGCAAAACCCAAAATTGGGTACGCACACACATTTTGGATTTGCTATATCTCTGGAATTAATTGACTTAGAGAGCTGGGGTTTGGTGTTTTGTTTTTGTTTTGAAATGAGCTTTAAAGTATGAGGGAAGCAGTCAATGCTAAATTTAATTTTGCCTTTGGTTTTGTGAAATTCATTCTTTAGCCCCCCATAACTTAAAAAATGGTATTTTAATTTTTTCAAAAAAAATTGTTGACAATCCTACATGTATTTTCTTTATATGTTCCAAGTTTTAAGTTGGGATCATGATGGGATCAGAAGTTATGAATTTTTGAAGAAATAGTTACGAGCAAAATTGTCTTGTTTTATATTCAAATTTTGCTGCGTATAGATTTTTGCTTTACCTATTTTATTTTCCAATCAACATATTAAGTGCTTGGTATTTACTAGAGCTGCCTCTTACAATTATCATGCATTTATCTTCCAAGTATAAAACTTGCATTGCAATGGGAAAACCTACCTTCACTAGGGGAATACCCCAATTCACTGTTCTGTGAAGAGGGATTTACCCAGTTTCAGTCAAAGCTAAGTAGTTGTCTTGTCAACATCTAGGCCTACTATTTTAATTTTGTTTCCAATCTGTGAACAAGTGTATTTAGTTGCCGTGACATTGGATTATTTTAATAGTTGTTAGCAGTGTTAAGTGTTCACACAGTGTTGGGTGTAAAATGAACATTTTGTAAATGCACGCGTTGTTATTTTAATAATCATGAGTGAGAAATTTGTTTGGAGAAATTGTTGCAACCCTTTCAACAAAGCGAATCATTCTTCTAAACAGAAAAGTCTCCGACCAGTATTAGAATGGATGACTAACAAGCTCCCCACATTGCCAATCGACGGGAAGATTTGCGACATTTGTCGTAGAGAATTGGGAAAACTTCAAGAATTCATAGAAGAAGAAAAACAAGAAGTACTTCAGTCAGGACCAAGCAATGAACCAGACTCAACCATAGAAGAACTGGATAAAGAATTGGCTTTATCATCTTTGAATGAGAGCTTACAGAACCTTGGTGAATCTCCTGTGGAGAAGAAACGATTAAGCCAAAAAAAATATCCGAAAGAAAAGATGAAACGAGTAGAAAAAGCTTTAAAAGAAAGCTTTTATATATTCCATCTGAAGAGAGTAGCAATGAAGGAGCAGCAGAAGAAGAAGTTATTGTACAACTTAAAGAAAAATTCAAATCATCAAACAACAGAAGTGAAAAAATTCAACTTTTAACAATACTACCAAAAAGTTGGACTAATAAGAAAATAGAACAAGAGTTTGGGGCTACCAACTTTATGGTGCGCACAGCAAAAAAGCTAGTTGCCGAAAAGGGAATTCTATCAACGCCAAATCCCAGGCCAGGTAATACTCTAGATGAAGAAACTGCTAATCTGGTCAAGTCATTCTATGAAAGCGACGAGGTAAGCCGCCAAATGCCTGGAATGAAAGATTTTGTTTCAGTTAAGATTGGTGATCGAAGAGAGCACATCCAGAAACGTCTCCTTCTAAGCAACTTAAAGGAAATATATTGCTTATTCAAAGATAAATTCCCTGGCTGCAAAATTGGATTTTCCAAATTTGCGGATCTTCGTCCTAAAAACTGTGTATTAGTTGATGCAAGTGGATCACATAATGTATGTGATCCACGATCCATCAAAATGCAAAACTAATGCTTCAGGGAGTAAAAATAGAAGAGCTTACAAAAAATGATGAGACACCACTGAAAACATATAAGGATTGTATTGCCGTTATTATTTGTAACACGCCCACTCCATCCTGTTACTTAAACAAGTGCACTTTGTGCCCTGGCATACAGAAACTCAGAGATCGTCTAACAAACTTGATAGATGACCAAATGATAGACACCATTGTTTATAAACAATGGATTTCAGTTGATAGGACAAATTTAGAAACACTGTCAAAATCCGCTGATGATTTTTTAGATGTGTTGTGTGATAAACTTGAAAAACTTAAATGCCATTCCTTCATAGCAAGCCAACAATCTGCATTTCAGTCTGAACTAAAGGAAAAACTAAAGCCAGGGGAGTTCCTGGTCATTTGTGATTTTTCTGAAAATTATTCTTTTGTCCTCCAAGATGCCGCACAGGGATTCCATTGGAATAATGCTCAAGCTACGATTCACCCCTTTGTAGCATATTATAAAGAAGAGGACACTGTCTGTAATGTTAGTTTTGCTGTGATATCCGAATGCCTTGTGCACAACACTATTGCTGTACACTTATTTCAACGCAAACTGATAGATTTTCTCACTCTAAAATTCGCTATCGTGCCCAAAAAAATTTATTACTTTTCTGACGGAGCAGCGTCGCAATACAAAAATAGAAAAAACTTTGTGAACTTGTGTTTCCATGAAACTGACTTTGGTTTTATAGCAGAATGGCATTATTCTGCCACATTGCATGGTAAAGGAGCAAGTGATGGAATTGGTGGGACTATCAAACGGCTTGCAGCACGCGCCAGCCTTCAAAGGACACATGATAACCAGATCACAACACCTCGACAACTGTATGATTACGCAAAAGAAAATATTTTGGGTATATCTTTTCAGTATTGTACCAATGAAGACCACAGTGCTGAAGAGAAGTTCTTACAAAATCGTTTTCTACAAGCACGTACAATTCCTGGAACCCAAAGCTTCCATGCAGCTATACCCATTTCAAAAAATAAAATACTGATAAAACACTTTTCAAGGTCAGAAGAAAGCCAAGAAGAGCTTGTGACTAAAGGTAACGAAAGCCAACTACTTGAACTATCCGACATTGTGGGATTTGTCACATGTGTGTATGATGGAAAGTGGTGGCCAGCCTGTGTATTATCCGTAGACAAATCAAAAGAAGAAGTTACAGTCAGTTTTCTACAACCTCATGGTCCTGCAACATCATTCACCTTCCCCCAAAGGCCAGATATACTGCAAGTTCCACGAGAAAACATCTTAACAAAAATAGATCCACGGACAGAAACTGGACGAACTTACTTGATGACAGAAGAAGAAAAAGCTGCTGCTACACAGCAGCTTGAATGGTGGGAAAACAGAAGTTAAACTGGTGGTAGCTGAGATAGGTAAGCTTCAGTTATAATTTGAAATTGTGTTATGTATATTTTGAACTTGGTAATATAATCTAAGCCTACCGGTACGTTAAGAAATTTGAACTAGGCTCTACACAATTAGTAGCAATTTTGCACACAACCTAATCTTAAAAAAATCATAACTTCTGATCCCATCATGATCCCAACTTAAAACTTGGAACATATATTGTCATCAAATTTTTTTGAAAAAATTAAAATACCATTTTTTAAGTTATGGGGGGCTAAAGAATGAATTTCACAAAACTAAAGGCAAAATTAAATTTAGCATTGACTGCTTCCCTCATACTTTAAAGCTCATTTCAAAACAAAAACAAAACACCAAACCCCAGCTCTCTAAGTCAATTACTTCCAGAGATATAGCAAATCCAAAATGTGTGTGCGTACCCAATTTTGGGTTTTTGCCCCTAACTTAACCCCCTGTAACTCCTAAAGGGGTTGACCCTAGAGAGCTAAATTTTGTATTGTTAGTTATCCTATATAACACTACACCTCTGGCAAATTTTCATCAAGATCGGAGTTGGTCACGAAAAAAGCTAGGTTGATCGGATATGGAATGACCCTAATGCAGTGGCGTAAATGAGAACCCGACGCCCCCGGGAGGCAGGTGGGGGTTCGGTGTGTAAGAGGCCCGGTCCGCAAAACGAACAGATCTTTTTTATTGTCATACCAATTTCAATATGTGTCTATTTTTACACACAAGAAAACTTAATACATTATTTTAACAACTAAATCATCAACTTGCATCTCCATTCTCTAGTTAAAATTTTTACTTGAGTTTTGTTATTACACTGTTAAACATCGAATAACAATTTCAAAATGGTGGTAAATGTTGGGACCCTACTAGCTTTCGAAAGCTTCTTCAGAGCGAAATAAAACGTAAAAATAGTTTGGAAATGGGGTTAAATAAGTCAAATGCAAATTTCATGTAAATATATTTCTTCAGCTGTACCAAAAGCCGTGGCATCGTAGCAGTACAATTATCTGTACATACATTTCTTCGATGAAAAGCAGTATTAACATCAACGACATTTTTGGAGGTTTCGAAGATCACCTGAAATTTTCTCCAAGATCGGAATAGTCGTTAAGAAAAATAGTAAGATTTCGATGTTTATAAGATTTTTTTATCGTACCCAAAAAAGAGACAGGTCTAAGTTCAGAGATTTCAAAGGTCCTCTGAAAATTTCATCAGGATCGGAGTAGCCATTTTAAACACCCGAGGTATTTTTCTCATAGTCAAAAGAAAGTCTTCACTACGAAAGCAACGTTGATCCAATCCAATAAAAGACCAAAGGTACCAAAGGGAGGGGGAGTAGTAGTTTTACACGGAAATCAGTACTTATAATTAAGCCAGTAGTTTACAGCAATTAAATAATTTTATGGTGTATGGGGAATTATACCTAAAAGTAATCTGATGATTTCGTTGTGATCGATTTGACTCATTACCTAGGGGTCCCGTCCCGAAACGTTCTTTGCGGGGCATTTGCGGTACGCCTTGGGTTCAATAATCCGTTGAATAATTGATTATATTGCCGAATTATGTTATTGTATTTAATATTTTTTTTAAGTTACTAGCGCACATTGTGGTCTACCGTCTGGCGTGCGTAGGTTTGATAATAATCTTTTTGTCGCAAATAAATAGTATCGGTACGGTCAACTATTGTCAAAGTTAATACTGATAGCATTGCATTTGCTAATCCTCCCCCCCCCCCCCTCCTCCTCGCCTCGCACACACAATAATTCACAAGTATAATAATGTTGCTGGCATTTTTAGTACAGTATATACTTACAAGTAAGACAAGACAATAGTGTGCCACCCTTAGGCATGAACTAAGATATTAGAAATATGGTAATTTTTTGTTTTAATACATTAACTTCTGGATTATACTTTCAAAATGCGTGAATCGTGTTGAGAAATCGTAATATATATTTAATGTTAGTAATGATTTATTCTAGTATTTGCCATTCAGTAAAATGCTAAATAATTATTGTTGACCCAGAACTAACGCTCGTTAACAACGCACTGACACTGTTCGATTCACATCGCGCAATTATATAGTATCTCATCCAGGGATGCATTCGTACCCGTGCGGGCCGGGGCGGCGCCTTATTGCTACTAAATTAGAGGCCAAGACGGCGCCCTGGCTGAGATTTTATGTACAACCAGGACGCACCTATAGGCTAACATGTGAAAAACTGAACTATATATGCATATTTTTCAGCTGTTCTGTTTCTTACCCTTTCGCCCTTATACACTATTCAGAGATTATTCTAAATCTTTCCAGTGCTATCACAGAAATAAAGTGAATAAATCATCTTCGTTGTCAGATTAAATAGTTGAAAGTGTTGTATTATTTAATACCATACAAAAATGCAAAAACTTGCAAAAAAGGGGCCAAGCCGAAAACGAGGAAGATACAAGTGGCTCAACTGCATAAAGTGGTGAGATCTAGAAGTGTGGCCAAGCCCATTATTTTGTTTAAAATAATATATATATATTTATTAATTGTATAATAAATTGATAATATATCAATATCCATATTATTATCTAACTATGATTATGAAATAAATATATTAACAAAAATAACATAAATATTAAATAAATTTATTGAGACATTTACATGTGGAAATATCAAAATTAACAGACGCCATTCCATTCAAAATTAAAAGCTTGGTCGATGGATTTGGATTGGTTATGTTTTGATTAGTCAGTAACGACAACCAAGTTAAAAATTCATCGACCAAGCTTTTAATTTTGAATGGCGTCTGTTAATTTTGATATTTCCACATGTAAATGTTTCAATACATGCAAACGCTTTTTCAGACGTTGGTTGGATGAGCGTAATTGGTGCATTAAGCTGCCATGTGTTATGCAGATAGTATTTAAATTGATTTCGTTTTCCCATTGCTTTGGCCTGCGACAGACGCTTGGTAATATTGTTTTAATTTTTACGACGACGACATGAGGATCAGGGGCGCACATTACATTACACACTACATTACAATGTAAGTCGAACAAATTTTGTAAAAACAAAAAAAGCGAAAATTTGTGATCTTTATAAGAAATAATTTTTTTATTGCCCATGAAAAAATCATTACAATCGGAAAATGCATGTAGGTGTTATAAGTAGAAGAAATTTGGTAAAAATCGAAAATATCGTAAAATTGCGATCTTCATGAAATTTAATTTTTCAATTGTGCTCAAATTTCAGATGATAATATTAATTCATGAAATTAAGGTTCTGTGAAAACGTCATTACAATCGGATTAAGCATGTAGGTGTTAAAAATCGAAGATGTTTTTTAATCGAAAAATATCGTAAAATTGCGATTTTCACGAAAAATAATTTCTCGATTGCGCTCAAAAACGTGTCAGTTCTAAGTTCAGAGATTTCGAAGGCCTCCAGAAAATTTCTTCGAAATTTGAAATAACGGTTAAAATATCGTAAAATTGCGATTTTCATGAAATATAATTTTTCGATTGTGCTCAAATTTCAGATGATTATATTAACTCATCAAATTTTGGTTCTTGTAGAAAAATCAGTTCACTTGAATAAAGCATGTAAGTGTTAAAAGTCGAAGATTTTTTTTTAAACGTAAAAAATCCTATAAAAAACGTAATATTGCGATTTTCACGAGAAATAATTTTTCTATTGAGCTAAAAAACGTGGCGTGCTAAGTTCAAACATTTCAAAGGCCTCCAGAAAATTTCATCGCAATCGGAGTATCGGTTTTATTCGGAATCGTGTTAACAACATACCAAAAATACAAACAGAAAGAAAGAAAGGAAAAAACCTTCCGGATTTTTTTCTCCAGTGTAGAGAATGGAATCTTCGCTTCGCTTGCTACGCTCATCCAATCATAGCATATGTTAATTTCATATATATTCCCCATAAAGTTTCATTAAGATCGGAGTAGCCGTTTGCCAAATATTACGAAATATCTTATTAAAAAATCGAAAAAAAATAGTAAAAGTACGATAATCATAACAATATATTTGATCGACGTACCCAAAAACGTGGCAAGTCTACGTTCAGAGATTAGAAGGTCCCCTCAAATTTTTATCAAGATCGCATATGCCGTTTTCCCGGTAGATCTCGAACAAGCAACAAAAATACAAAATCCCCCCCCCCCAACCCCCGTCTGGGCCCGGGGTAGAATTGGCCCAGAGCATGGCTCTGCTAATGCGATTCAAGAGAAAAAGTCCACCTCGCAAACATCAGCTAGAAAGAGCGGAGTATCTAACTCCCCGAAACTAGAGGCGAGCTCTGGCAATCGTCGTCGGGACATTGTCCCCTTCCCTTGACGACCCCCGGCGACGATGACAATGACACAAAAAACGATGACAAAGACGATGACGACCGCGACGTGAGAAACCCCCCTTCCTCCCCTTTCCCGTGGCTTGTTCTGACCAGCATGGGCCCCTCCTCCCCCCCCCCCCTTAGGCTAGAGTGGTGTCCATTATGACCTAACGGTTTGACGCGTCCTTAATCCAAATAAACAAAATAAACCCCCCCCCCAAAAAAAGAATGGGGGTCAGTGAAATTAAAGTCTTCGCTTTGCTCATCCAAAAAGTAAGCTGAAAGCTGGAACGGTAATTTGGCGGGAAAACACGGGTCACAATATATGCAACGTCACGATTAGCTATTAGCTAATTGATTGGATATTGCTTAACGTCTCATATTTATGCAACTTGGCTAATCGAGACGAAGGGAGGACGTTAGGGGTGACGCTGGGGGACAAGGGTGGATAGGCCTGTGCTGGTCAGAACCAGCCACAAGCATATGGGAGGGCAGGGGTTCCCCCACGTCGTGGTCGTCTTCGTCTGTGTCATCATCCGTCAGTGTTGTCATTGTCGTCGCCGTTGGGGAGGTAGTCAAAGGGAGTGGAAAGTTCCCCGACGACGACCAAGAGCTCGCCATTAGTTTCAGGGAGAAAACTCACCTAATCACGGGCCAAACCACGAGAAGGTTGCGAGTTGGAATTTGATAATCAGCCACTAAGGTATTGAATAATTAAACTAGTGGGCACTTGTGGGCGACTTATCGAAGCATTTTAAACGTCATTTGTAACAAGTATGCATATAAACGTGTTTATGTAATTTCAGGGGTGCAGTCGCAAACAAAATAGTACCAGGGCGGGCGGTCAACCGTCAAAGTCTATAATTCTATACCGATAATATTGCATTGCTACCCCTCCCCCCACCCCACCCCGCAACAAAAGAGAATTCCACTGAATTTTTAGGAATGTTTTCTATAGTATAGTATCCTATTTAAACATAAGTAAAACAATAGAATGCCACCCTTGTGCATAAATGTAGATTTTTATTAAAATCATCAAGACAAATACTTCGTACATATTAAGTCAAGGCCTGAATAGAAAATGATTTATTTTATAGATGAGCTGATATTTTTCTGCAGAGAAATTTTAATTTTTTGTTCCCAGTAATTGCCATAATGTAGCATACTTCGTATTGCATATACTCGGGTAGGCATATTATGAGATAAACTTTCTTTCCAAGGACGTCCAAAGAATTACGCAGATATCACACGCTGCATCCCAACTTTCCATCCTTTAATTCAAGCCATGGTCCATACTATTTTCATGTTCTCGACCATCCACTACGATAGTGTCCAAATGTACAGAACCGACGTTGCACCCACTCGAACATTACAGTTGAACTGTTAACTACCGTACAGACTTTCAATCTCACAGACTACCACTTCACTCTCCACATATTTTGTTCTATCATTATCACCGAAATTTGTGTGAAACTACTAGAAACAATAATCTTTTCCTGTGGCACTTACTTTGGAAGTCTTAGAAAAAAGTAACTCGGTTTGTTAGCTTATCTTGAGATGAATTCACAAGTGTAACGTCTTTTTTTTTAGTATACAGCAGTTAAAGAACAACTACACCATAATAATATTATGCTGGTTTATATTGATACATTATATCAAATAACTGCAAGTGTCCTAATTACAACGATACAAACACTTCCAGTTATTTAACCTGACAATTCAAAGACGATATTTACGTTATTTCTGTGTGAATATAGGGACAGTTTTTAGACATCTTCTATGAATAGTGTGAAGGACTAAAGAAAAGTACAAAAGTTATGAACATACATATAATTCGGTTTTGCACATTTTATAACCTGTACATAAATCTCAGGACTTTGTAAAGACCCCGTCTGGACCCGGGGTAGAATTGGTCTAGAGCATGGGCTCTGCTAATCGTAAAAGGCGATTCAAGAGAAAAAGTCCACCTCACAAACATCAGCTAGTATGAAGGGTAGTGATTTACTCCCCGAATATAGAGGCGAGCTCTCTGCGAATCGTCGTCGAGGACCTTGCCCACTTCCCTTGACGACGAACGATGACGAAGACAATGACGACCGCGACGTGAGAACCCCCTTTCCTCCCCTTACACGTGCTGGTTCTAACCAGCATGGGCTCCTCCTACCCCCCCCCCTAAGTTAGAGTGGTGCATTATGACCTAACGGTTGACGCGTCCTTAATCCAAATAAACAAAAAAAAACACTTTGTACAAAGACAATTGCAAGAATGGCATTTGTTTTAATAAACAAAGGTGTTCACCTAATCGTGACGTCACATGCCCTATGCGGCGTTGCGCGGGAAAGAGTCAAGGTTCAACCAAAGATTATATTCAACTTTGTATCTCAATAGAATTGAGAATATTTACGTTTGATTGGTTTGAATTACGGCAACAATGTTTTAAGTGATTAATCCATATAGTCCGTAAACCCGCGCCCATATTTGGAGTAAAAGCCTTCCTATACCTAGATTCAGGCACTTATGGGAGGAGAAGTAACAAAAGTGAACTGTGAGTGACTTTGAGCGTGTTTCAAGCAATCTTTTACCCATCTTCGTAACCCGACAAAATTGAGTTAGTATAGGCCTAGGAACAAAATTCCCTGATGATTTTTCTAGATGTGTTTTAAAAGTTTATACAGGCTGGCTGTCTTAACTCGAAAACATCCGAAATCCAATGCTGAGTGAACATTTTATTTAGAATTTAAAAAAATTAAAATAAAACAATGACTTTGTGTGATGTTGCACTGGCGTGCATTTCATGAGTCTACAAAGCGAGCTAACAGCAATGCTAGTCTGTCATCACCATCTCTATTCTCTAACATTTTTCCTCCGTGCCCCTAGTAAGATGCAACCTTCAACTCTCAAGTGTCTAAAGGGTTGCCTAGCGAACGCAGGTAGTTACACAAACCCGTTTCAAAACATTATTTTAAAGGAACAATGTTTCGGTGTTGTGACCCGTCCTGGATGGGTCGTAAGACCGAATGTTTCGGTGTTGTGGCACATACTGATAGGTCGTAACACCGAAATGTTTCGTGTTGTGACCCGTCCTGGATGGGTCGTAAGACCGAATCATTCGGCATTGCGGCGTCAAAGCTTTCGGTGTTGTGGAGATTGTGTGATGTGGGTATTCGGAGCAAAGTCACCCGTTTTCGGTCTTATGGCCCATCTAGATAGGTCGTTCGTCACAATTTTGAAAAGTTGTGATGAACGACCCATCCTGCTAGTGCCACAACAACCGAATTTTTCGGTCCTTGTGGCAATTGTGTGCTGTGGATACCTCTGTCGAAAATATTCGGTCATGTGGCATAGTCTGTTTTTCGGTGTTGTGGGTATTGTGTGCAGTGGATATTCGGTGATGTGGCCCCGACCCGGCCTAGGCCTAAATGTCGTCGTCCTTTTTGCTGTTTTGGTAACAAAAAAAATCTTCCAAAACCTTTAACGTTGCTATTTTAAACGAAAGTCCTTTTTCGGTTGTCGTCGCCCTTTTTTGCTGTTTTATTAACAACAAAAAACCTTCCAAGACCTTTAACGTTTCTATTTTAAACAAGGCAGAGGATATTCTTACGGCATACCGTAAGAATTACTAGAAATTATTATTACGGTATGTGTTTTCATTGGTTGTCTCATCACGTGACTCATCAACAGGCGCGCCGTAAGAATAGTGTATAGTAATTCTTACGGTCTATGCCTACTATGACCATGCACTAGGCAGGCCTAGGCTAGGCCTAACGTAGCTATTTTAAATCTAAAGTACCTACAAAACCTTTAACGTTGCTATTTTAAATGTAAAGTAGGCCTAGCCCTACCTACTGATCAAAAACTGGGCATACCGTACCAAACGAAAAAGTTCGCTCCATGCCGTAAGAATAGTGTGTAGTAATTCTTACGGCATGCCGTACGAATATCCACTGCGTTTTATTTATTGTAGGGCTAAAATTATCTTGTAGGCCTATTCACAATACATGTGTAGGCCTAGGCCTAGCCTATGTAGCCTACCTATATAAACCAATAACTTAGCTTTTATACAACTAAATAGGCGCTAGGCCTAGGCCCTAGCCTAGGCCTAGGGCTAAGCCCTAAACGATTTAGGCTATTAGGCCTATTATTAACTGCAAAAGTAGCCTAGGCTAGCCTAGGCCTAGGCCTCAGGTTTTTGATCAACCAAAAGGTAATACCTAGGCCTAGCCTAGGCCTAGGCCCTAGTTAAGGATAAGGTCTTAAGCCGCGTTCACATAAAGTGATTAAGACTATGGTTTAAAGTTGAACAATGTGATTTACGTGGAAGCGTTCACACAGATGACTAATGTCTAAGAATTAAAGAACTATGACTAAGCTGTGATTAAGAAAGATAACTAACGTTCATCTTCTTAGTCACTTGTTAGTAACAACCTATCCACGGTCGCTACGTCACAACGATACGGCCAATGAAATCATTGCTACACAAGTCAAATGTTGTCTTTATTTTCTTGCCTAGTATTTTAATTTTAAATTGACTGTTTCCGCTTCTGTTCTGCTTCCTGTTGGTTCTCACGTCTTAAAAATTAGGTTAGGTTTGACAACACATCATAGATGATTTTGAAGATTCTTCCAACGAGTTTGTTGGAATCGAGTGCGAGTATGACTAAGTTAGGGGCGGAGCCGACGTTCTAACGATAGTCAGGTGTTAGTCTTAGTTATTAATCATTAAACATTAAACCATAGTCTTAATCATTTTATGTGCACGCGCCTTTACCTAACGTAGCAATAAATATTCGCTGCAATTATTAGCAACACGAAGACAAAGGGAGTGGCGGCAAGAATCGATGCCACCGCTTCCATCATTTTAGAGATGTCTTCAAGAAATTGCAACCAAATCAATAGTGGATCATAATATAACAACGAATTACGGCTAAACACGCAAAATCAAAATGTACTGTTGAAACACGTGGATCACGAACAGGAATAATAATGAGGTTGAACGGCGACGGCTGCTCGGATTATGCTCTGGCGGTCGATCTTCTTTGGATGTCACCCACGGGGAGACGGCACCATCTTTGCACGGCAACGGCACACTCTTCACGTGTTTGCGATCCTCCTTGGCGATATGGCGCATGGCGCGTGTATGCACTGCGCGTATGGCGGCATATACACAGGATAGCCAACGATAAAAAAGCAAAATACTATTTCATTCTTAGAGCATGGATAGCCCATTGATATTAAACCCCTATAGTAGGCTAGATTAGCAGTCTCCTATACCTCCGCACAGGCGCGAGCATGGTGGTATATATATACCACCATGGGCGCGAGCGTAGCAAATTGAAGACTCAACCGGCCCATTTTAAGATGGCGATTTGGTGTTTTAATTTATGCTTTTTTAATGCAATAAAGTATTTTACTGGATTGTTTGATATGGTTTAGCTTGTGCGCATGGTATTAAACAAAAGAAACAATACGAAGTGATTGTATAAGGGAATTTAGTAATCATTTGGTGTTAAAGGCTAGTATGCTTACCTGTCAACCTGGCGGCAATCTTGAGAACTATTTGGCCACAAATCGCTCCCATTTGATTAACATGTAAACTGTCATTTTAAGATGGCTTCTAATTGTACCGGAAGTGGACCACCGACTGCTGGTCTAGCCAATTATATAGGATGTCAAGGTCCACTGGATTTCGCTAGGCTTCGCTGCCGCGCACAGGCCGATACGGCTTCGTAAGACCTCCGCTAGGAGTAGATACAGGGGACCTTGATAGGATGTCTATGGGATAGCCATGCTCTAGATTTCATTTCATTTCAGCGAGGAAACAAGGAACAGTATGGCTCTCTGGCGCGCGAGTGAGGAACTAGAGAACCGGGGATAGGTACCCATGGGTACGCCCACCTGATAGGAAAACGCATGGTGAATCGCATCAGTCTAACGAAAATACTAAGAAATATTATGATTGTATATTTAATTCACCAAAATTGCGATTGAAAGAAAGCAATAAAATACAGTAACCAAATAGATGTCCATCCATTTCAACCATTTACTCATACAAAACTAACCTGAAAGGTATTATCTAAAACTTGACTTTTGGGTCTCGGCAGTGAATGTTGACAGGTTCTTGAATAAGCATATATTTGGGACATTATTTTACCTAGCCGATTACACTACCGATTAATATCTGTGTTTATATGTAAGCAGATTACACCAGATGTTTGAAAAATGGATTTAACCTCATATCGCCCTTCGTTTTGCACATTTAAATGCCTTTGTCGGCCGTTCACGCGAGATTTTTTAGGCCCCTAGGCCGTTTTGCTTTGGTGCGGTGTCAAAGTAGGCCTAGGGCCTACAGTTTATTATTTCGTGTAGGCTCTTCATTAAATATTATAAGAAGATAGAAAGGGTGTGATGGCCTACATACGAAATTAAGTCTGGCCAGAATATTATTATTTTAGCCAGAGTTTTGCACGCCCTGCTAGGCCTAGGCTGGGCGACTTGGCTGTAAATGCGAGATAAACACACGCCTAGACAAAAACAGCTGACGGAGCCTATCCAATTTATTGAAATAAATTGATAGTTCCGGGAGACAGACTGGTAAACTATTTTTTTTAAATTTATATTTTAGTAACAAAAATTATTAGTTTTCTTCTAGCCGAGTCATTTGACACCTGGGGATGGTTGAAAAACTGGCAAGCAGTAAGGCCTAGGCCAAGCTTCAAGCTAGGCGGCCGTCAATTTTCCGCGCTGTTCTCTCAGTTTATCACAGCTCTAGGCCATTAACATTTGTTATAAAATAACGTTGACATTGAAAGATTAAAGTGGATTTATTGATATTTAAAGATAGACAAACACTAATAGGCTAGGCCTAGCACACAGACTTTTGTGACAGGATTGACAACACAGGAAGCAATGGTGCACTGTGGGTAATAGCCACAGTATAACAATCTCTTACAGTAGCGAAACTTCAATGCACTCCCTGCAGAGTGATTTGCTGTCGTGGTCGGGGGGCCCGTACCGCCGCTACACCAGCGCGACCTGGCCAAAGTACGAGTCATTTTAGTGAACTAAAAGCATCCGCCATCAAAAAGTCATACAAATTGTGGACGGCGGTGCGTCCAGACAGGAAAGCGATAATATCTCTACCGCTCTCCGTGTAGGTAACCTACGTAGCACAGGAGGTATGAACAAATACTGTAATAGACGCTTCGCTCAATACAGGAAACTCCGCCCCTTTTCTATTGTGTGGAGAGGAGACAAGCTCGTCAGCGCTCCCGGTGGCGCTGGCGTGCTGGCTGACCCGCGAATTTAAAATCCGGGCGTGTGTTAACGTTTTTCTTACCTACGTTTGAAGGTTTCAGTGTATCATGGGACGTTTCAGGTTTTATACAAAACGTTTTTCGAAAACTGTTAGTTAACACCTCAAATCAAATGCCCGTTTAGTATTCACGCATTTATGTTCACATTATGACAAGCAAGGGGGTAACTCACAATACTTGGTGGGTTTTTGTTTTGTAATTTTAGTTTAGTTTCTTTATTCACATTGGATCATACATACATACATTGACTTATTAACTCATAGGTCAGAATAACTAGTTGGCGGTAGGTCTACTAAATACCATTCACATACCATCGCTCTTGTTATGCCAAAATGGAATGTGCTGGTGATAGCATGAAGGAAAAAGCATTTATTTATTATATTTTAAAAAAAACATAAAACTAGACAAATACAGTTGCTAAAGAGTAAGATGATATACTTTTAAGTATGTAAGCCTACCTAAGAAATTTTTACATGAAAAAAAATTAGCCCTACCATCATTGTTGCATAGTTATGCTTCACAAAGAAATCCTTGGAAGTAGCTCAATGCTAGCTACAATGCTCTAATTTGGGAGTTTGCCAATTCAATGGCTAACGTTTCTCGATAGTATTCCAATGGTTTTCCACACTCGGAAGGGTTTATATTTATGGCTGAAATAATCAATGATGAAGTTATGATTTTTTTTGGGGGTTTTCCACTATTATTTTGGGCTTTGCAGGCACCTGACATCATTCCTTTATAAAGAATCAAGAAAATTCATTAACCCTAATAGGACATTCTGAGGACGGAGTATACAAGCTGAATACAAAATTAGGTAAGGTATAACGTTTTACTATCGATTACGGGACAGGTTCCCCTGAAAGGACTAAAATACCGACAAATTCTTTGAGTTCAAAACCATAATACTACAATCAAGTATTCACCATTGACATTTAAAATAAAAGGGTATCTATCCTAGTTTTAAATTTTAAAATTTATAGCTTCAAAAACAATTTAAGAAATTAATTGCATGAGCGAAGCGAAGATTCCATTTCACTACACTGGAGAAAAAATCCGGAAAGTTTTCTTTTTTCTTTTTGTCTGTCTGTTAACACGATTCCGGCTAAACCGATACTCCAATTGTGATGAAATTTTCTGGAGAAACCCTTGAAATCTCTGAACTAAGGAGCCACTTTTTTTTTTAGGGCCCCCTTTTTTTATTTTT
>JAMZAV010009852.1:0-22235 GCA_024449915.1 Sweltsa coloradensis
AATAATTAAAATGATAATTAAAAATTTGCATAATTAATTAGGCGGAATCCCTTTAAGTAGTGTAGATGGAAATTATATTATAACAAAAGTAACGTTGCCATGGCAACGAAAAGACGCGCAAAGATTCTAATGCACTGCCACCTAGAAGTAATCAAAATACTTTCGAGGAAGCAGTGTTTTATTTGTTACCATAGAGTTTAAATAGTTTTCCCAAGGAAATGATGTCAAGGTCCTCTAGATGGCGGTGGATTTTATCCACAAAGTAAAAATTTACCCAAATACCTTGGCAATAATAAATAATATTGGAAACATGGCGCCGTAGACAGCGAACGTCGCAAATTTTAAAATTTAAAAAAATGTGCAATGATGGGTCTAGCTACGTTCTCGCTTATCAACGCGTCCAACTGAGTGTTTCCTAGTATACTTAGAACAATATTATAGTGAAATTGACTCGAGGTGCCATGAAAAATACATCCGGCTAAGGGGGTGAAAGGGGGTGAAATAATTAAAAAATTCAAACCAAATTTGATCCTAAGATTACAAAAATTAATACATATTGTAGATAAAAGTCCAAATTTTAACAAACAAAATATATATATATCACCATATATGTATATCTAACCCGATTTGTGCACCCTTGTCAGTTTTTTTTACAAATTTACTCACTGTGCTGGGAGGATTAGCCAGTCACGGGTAAAGTGATAGGGCCGTGAATGTTGTCTAAAACACGCAGCAGAATGATCTAAAAAAAATTGGCCCGAGGAGCCCTCAAAAAGTTGCTTGCTTATAGGAGAAAGGGGGGGGGGTTGTACTAAAAGGGGTTGATAAAACTAAAATAAAGAAATCCGTATTTGTGAATTTTGGATTGGGAAGCGAGCGAAGCGAGCGTTTCCATTGACTCTGCCGGAAAAAATACTCACTGTTTTTTTTTTTTTTTTTTTTTTTTTGTATGTCTCGCCATAACGTTCGAACGGAGGCTCGGATCGAGTTGAAATTTTGACCATCCGCAAGCTTCGTTCTCGATTGAATACCATTAGTTTTGTAGCAAAATCGTTCAAAAAGTTAAAAAGTTACATTAAAGTTAATCGAAAGTTTTTTTTCAAACTTAACGGCGACAAAATCTGAGATGGCCAAATCATTAGAATGTCCGTCCGGTCACGAATATGTTAATTTTAGTTGATCCGATAAGTAGTGTAGATGGAAATTATATTATAACAAAAGTAACGTTGCCATGGCAACGAAAAGACGCGCAAAGATTCTAATGCACTGCCACCTAGAAGTAATCAAAAATACTTTCGAGGAAGCAGTGTTTTATTTGTTACCATAGAGTTTAAATAGTTCCCAAGGAAATGATGTCAAGGTCCTCTAGATGGGCGGTGGATTTATCCACAAAGTAAAAATTTACCCAAATACCTTGGCAATAATAAATAATATTGGAAACAGGCACGTGCGCCGTAGACAGCGAACGTCGCAAATTTTAAAATTTAAAAAAATGTGCAATGATGGGTCTAGCTACGTTCTCGCTTATCAACGCGTCCAACTGAGTGTTTCCTAGTATACTTAGAACAATATTATAGTGAAATTGACTCGAGGTGCCATGAAAAAATACATCCGGCTAAGGGGGTGAAAGGGGGTGAAATAATTAAAAAATTCAAACAAATTTGATCCTAAGATTACAAAATTAATACATATTGTAGATAAAAGTCCAAATTTTAACAAACAAATATATATATATCACCATATATGTATATCTAACCCGATTTTGCACCCTTTGTCAGTTTTTTTTACAAATTTACTCACTGTGCTGGGAGGATTAGCCAGTCACGGGTAAAGTGATAGGGCCGTGAATTTTGTCTAAAACACTCAGCAGAATGATCTAAAAAAATTGGCCCGAGGAGCCCTCAAAAAAGTTGCTTGCTTATAGGAGAAAGGGGGGGGGGGGTTGTACTAAAAGGGTTGATAAACATAAAATAAAGAAATCCGTATTTAAATATAATATTAAGAACGTCATATTAATGTGTATTGTAGAGTATGGTCTAAAATTTAATTTAAAATTAAAATTTCACCATATATGTAAATTAGATCAGAGTATGCGCCCTTTAACCCACTTTCATAAATGTTCTCATTATTACGAAAGTGTATCGTGTGGACCACTCTTTTTGTCACAAATTATCGGAGTGTATAAACAGCACGAAAACAGTATTCATATTGTGAATATTAGGAATTGGCAGCCATATTGGATTTAAAAATTGGTTGTAATCGGATCATTATTAACGTCATTTCAATGTGCATTGAAAGAATTTTCCTCCAAAATTCCTCTTAATAATGGACAGTCAAATATGGAATTTTTGAAGAAATGCCAACAATGGAAAAACGCAAATTCCGGGTAAATGCAAAATCCGATTCCGCAGACCTGATTTTTAAAATACTATTTGAAGCTTTCATGAACCCGTACAAAAGTCCTTTTGTATTTCAATCGATTACTTACGGATTTATCGGGGTTTGTTTGATGCTGGGGCGTGAAAATTATGAAATCAGCTGGTACTCCAATAAGCAACAGATAAACCACGATTTTGTGACATAACCCTTGCCCCTACCAAAACTAAAGAAGACACCTGTTTTGTAGAGAATTGAATAGGGAATATTTATGCCATTGCAACATTTTGTCTATCTCCAACATATTTGAAGATATTCGATAACCAACACTTTTTAAAACGCCATTTTCCAATATGGCGTTCGAAGCTCTAGTCCGATTGTAGGGGAGTTTAAGTATGTAGATTAATATTATAAAAGGAAGGTCTCTGCAAAAATTCAGCGACATCGCAATTATTTCCTCCAAAAATTCTTATTTGACAGGATTAAATATAGCATAGCATGAAGCCAGCCAGAATTTAAAGGGGCTAAAAACCCCAAAAATTATTTTTTACCACGTGATCTATAGCACAATTCTACACTTAAATGACCGTTTAAAAAAATATATCTTGTAACTGTGATTGAACACGAATTTTTTAATTTTTTTGATCCAGAAATTGGCGAAAATTGGTGTTTTGGAAAATTTCCTAATTCGGCTTTAACCTGCTTCTTTCTTGGTCCACATAGATACTAGAGCATAGTACAAATCTGAAATGCCCCTTTATAACATCGTGTCTTGAAACTGTGCCCAAATATACCCTCAAACACGCAAAAATATGCATTCCAAAATCACTCCCATCTTGGTAATCAGCATATTTTGACCGAACTATTTGCCCAAATTTCAAAACAAAAATATAGAGAATTTACAGACAAGGCTGTTGAGTACGTCAATAATGGCCAATATTTTTTTGGATCAAAATCCTCCAAGGTCACGGGGCATTAAGTCCGTCCCCATGTTATTTCTTATGGGAGATTCTTGCCGATGGGACCTAGCTCGAAAAATTTAATGTTTGACAATTTTTTGGGAGGTCATGGTGGCCCCAATAATTTTTCTGTTAATTGCTTAATTCATTACTAGTTAGCCTGAATGAAATATATTTTTTGAGTTTAGCTGTTAAATACCCCTTTAACAAGGTTTAAATTGTTCAAATTTATTTTTGTGTTGTGTTTCTTCTGTTAGGCAACTTAGAATTTATTTCAAGTAATTGTCAAAAAAAGATTAATATATTATATAAGATATATATATATATATATCAAATGTGGCACAGCTAGCAGTCTAGCACTGACTGTTTGGACAGTTATTGAAGCGGAAATAAGCCAGCACTATCACCAGGACTTACGGGACTATCCAGCACTGACGTAGCACTATCGATACCAGTAATAAAATTTTCGGATTTCGAATGTGGCACTGCTAGCATTAAGTTGACTGCGTCTTTTTGTATTTTGATTTGACACAGAACGAGGCCAGCACTATCAACGGGACTTACGGCCCTATCCAGCACTATCATAGTACTATCGTATACCACCAAAAAAAAAGTTGAAATCTAACTATGGCACTGCCAACTTAATGGACGTGTTTTACGTTACATTTGAAGAAATATTTCTTATGAATATCGTACTTTTACGATTTTTTTCGATTTTTGGTGCGATATTTTCGTGACATTTGGTCCGATTCTGACCAAACGGGTGGGGCTACAACTTTCAGATTTCACATGGACATTAAGCTTATGGTGATGTTGCTACTTTTGAAAGAAAAAGTTGAAAAAGTTAGCCAGAATCCATAGAAATAAAGGTTTAAATATGAGTTTTTGAGGTGTATAATAACAATTAACAAGTAGCAATAGAAACTTTACTACAATCACCTACAATGCTTTAAAAAGCACTTGCACAACGCAAACAAAAAAACTTATAAAAAAAAAAAAGCCCCATCATCAACGCGGCGGGACTAAAGCGTTTTCCTAGGTGGATGAGCGAAGCGAAGACTTCAATTCCCCTGTCCCCCCAAAAAATTTAGCTGGGTGTTTTTTTTTGTTTGTGTGTCTGTTTGTTCGCACGATTCGGGAAAAACGGATATGCGATCATGATTAAAATTCAGGGGACCTTCGAAATCTCTGAACTTAGATTTGCTACGTTTTTGGGTACAATCGAAGAAATATTTCTCATGAATCGTACTTTTACGATTTTTTTCGATTTTTTGTGCGATATTTTCGTGGGCATTTGGGCCGATTCTGACCAAAACGGGTGGGGCTACAACGTTCATTTTTTTCATGTACTTAAGGTAATGGTTATGAATTTGTTTTTTTTTTAAAAAAAAAGTAAAAAAGTTAGCCGAATCCATAGAATAAAGGTTTTAAATTGATTTTTTTTTAGGTTTAAAAATTTGGAGAGCGAAGCGAAGATTTTAAATTTCACCGGCCCCCAAAAAATTTAGCTTGGGTGTTTTTTTGTTTTTTTGTGTGTCTTTTTGTTCGCACGACCCCCGGGCAAAGGGGCATATGCGTTTTGATAAAATTTTTGACAGGCCCTTAAAATCTCTAAAACTTAGACTTGCTACTTTTTTTGGGTACAATCGAAGAAATATTCTCTGAATATCGTACTTTTACGTTTTTTTTTTCGATTTTTAGTGCGATATTTTCGGATTTTTGGGCCCGATTCTGACCAAACGGGGGGGGCTACAACTTTTATATTTCACTACACATTAAGGTTATGGTGATGTTTGACGTTTGACAAAAAAAAATTGAAAAAGTTAGCCAGAATCTATAGAAAAAAAGGTTTTAATTGATTTTTTTTGAGGTGTTAAATTTTAAAAACCTTTATTTCTATGTTTTGGGCCCAAACTTTTTCAACTTTTTTTTTCAAAAGTCAATCATCCCCCTTATTTAATGCCCCATGTAAAAAATATGAAGTTGTAGCCCCACATTTTTGGTCAGAATCCCCCCAAATAGCACGAAAATATAGTTTTTGATCTTTTACAGCCTTGTATGAAAACTTCACAGGAATTTTATATCTTTCTCCAGCCTTGTTACAAACAAACAAAGATCCCAAAAGACCCAATGATTGTTTGTATGGGGCCCTGTAAAAAGTTTTTTTTATTTTTTAAAATTAAATTTAAAATTTTATAATTAAAAAGCTCATAAAACAACGCGACAAAAAAAGCGTTTTTTCGAACTTCCCAGTAACAAATTTCAATAACAAAAAAACTTGACAACTACACCTACAATGCATTTACAAAAACACTTGAAATTTCAAAGGAAAAAGTGGCCCAAAGCAAAATAAAAACGTACAAAAAAATCATCCATAACGCGGGGGGAGTTTAGCGTTTTCCTAGTGAGAAAATACTAGGAAAACCTCTTGGACGCGTTGTTGGGGCGACACCGGTCGTGCAACATGCCCCGAGTACAAATTTCCCCATAAGTCCCCCCCACACAGTGTAGGCCTAACTGGATATTAATTTGACAAATATACAATTCCAACATCTTTGCTGTTGAGCGAGCGTAGCGAGCGTCCCCATTTGACTTTATGGCTCAAATGTCTTTTTTTTTTTTTTTCTGTTATGTTTTCGATCAGGTCGCACCGTTTCTCTGATCGCCCTAAATTTGACACATGTACATACCACCTAGGCGGGTTGCTTATATTTTTTGACAAAATCCCTTTGGGTTATAAAAAAAAAAAAATAAAATAAAAAAATAAAAAATAAAAATTACCGATCGTATAAAATTTTGAGGGTCAATAAAAAAAACATTCTCTCCTTTTTTCCCAAAATTTTTCAGCTAAAGGGTAAGCCCTTAAAGATTTAGCTAACATAATTCGAAAAATGTGTTTTAAAGAAGGAGGCAGTGAAGATAAAAAAGATACACTTTAAAGGCATGAGGGAAATTTGTACAATAAAAGATTTTGGAATAGTTAAGTGAAAAAAATGTCAATACCCAGGTGGCCACACTGTGTGGTGGGCCTTATGGGAATGTGTATCGGTCATTTTGACGTACCGGTGCTCGCTCAACAACGCGCCCAAAACTGGGGCGTTTTCCTAGTAAATTCCGCACCCCTTCAAAAGTGACTTTGTTCTTCAGGCTCCTTTTTTTTTTAACATCTTTTTTCGAATTATGATTCCCAAAAAAAGTCTTTAATTTCTTGACCGATTTAGCTGAAAATTTGGAAAATGGGAAAAATTTTGTATTATTTGCCCCGCAAAATTTCAAACGTCGGAACATTTTTTTTTTTATTTTTTTTATTTATTTTTATTTTTTATACCCAACGATGGATTTTTTTCAAAAACTTACAGCAACCCGCCTGGGTGGTAGTAATGTGTGAAAAATTTCAGGTGATCAGAGAAACGGTGCGACCTGTATCGAACCGTAACGAAAAAAAAAAAAAAAAAAAAAAAAAAAAAACAGACATTCGAGCCAAAAGGGGCAAGTGGAACGCCGCTTCGCTCGCTAAATGTTTGATTGTACCCAAAAACGGGGCAAGTCAAAATTCAGAAAATTTCAAAGGGCCACCCAATTTTCTCAAGATCGCATAATTGCTGTTATCCCGGAAGAGAGCGAAAAAACAAAAAAAAAAAAAAAAAAAAAAAAAAAGAGCTATTTTTTTTGGGGGTAGCGAAAAGGAAAAAAAAACAAAGAGTAAATTTGAAGTTCGTTTCACTCACCCAAATATGTTAATACCGTTTCCCCAAAAAAAAAATTTACAAAAACCGGGTTCTGAAAGTTAGCTAGAATATTATACAGGCTTTCTAAAATAAAAGGGGTAAAAATTGGGGAAGTTTCACTGGCAAAAAATCTTTTTTTAAAGTCAAAAAAAAGGTTTCAAAAGGGGGGCCAAAAAAAAATGTACCTTCTTTTCAAAAGGGCGGCGAGAATTGATGGGAAAAAAATTTCCCAAATTTTTGATGTAAAAAGTGGTTAATTATGTGCGAAGGTCCCGGTAATTCCCAAAATTTGGAAAAAATTATTCTAAGACGTTAAAAAAGTGGTTTTTACAGGGGGGGAGTCCAAAGTTTCCCCTTACGTTTCAAAATGACCCCCCATATTTTAAAAAGTGATAACTTCCCAAATTTGGAAGTAAACATACTGCAAATAATTGGATGGGGCTAGCGAGCGAGCGAAGATTTAATTTCACTGACCCCCCAAAAAATTTAGCTCGGGGGGTTTTTTATTGTTTTGGTTTTTTTTTGTTTGTTTTTTTTGCTGTTTGTTCCCACGATTCCGGGCAAACGGATAAGATCTGATGAAAATTGAAGGGGACCTTTGAAAACTCTGAACTTAGATGCCACGTTTTTGGGTAATTTTTAAGAAATATTTTTTTTTGAATATCGTATTTTACGATTTTTTTTTGATTTTTTTGCGATATTTTCGTGACATTTGGTCCCATTTGACCAACCGGCCCGGGGGGGGGCTACAACGTTTAAAATTTTACATGGGATGAGGTTATGGGGATGTAGTACCTTTGAAGAAAAAGTAGAAAAAGTAGCCAGAACATGAAAAAGTTTTAAATAAGTTTTTCGTTTTTAGTGCGAAATTCGTCACTTTGGGTCGATTTTGACCAAACGGGTGGGGCTACAATTTCAATTTCACATGGGCATTTAAAGGGTTTTGTGATGTGTGAGGTTTTGGTGAAGAAAAGTTGAAAAAATAGCCAGAATCATGAAATAAAGGTTTTAATAGAGTTTTTTTAGATAAAAAACAATTAAAAATTTGCAATAGGGAAAATTGGGCCAATCTCCCACAATGCTTAAAAAAGCACTTGCAAACGCAAACAAAAAAACTTTTAAAAAAAGCTCACCTCCGGGCGGGATTAAAGCGTTTTCCTAGGTGGATGAGCGAAGCCCAAAATTTAAATTTTACTGTCCCCAAAAAAATTTTCTCGGGTGTTTTTTTTTTTGTTTGTGTGGGTTTGTTCGACGTTGGGGAAAAAAGCATATTATGCATCTTGATGAAAAATTTCGGGGACCTTCGTTTTCTCTGAACTTAGACACGTTTTTTGGGGAAAATCGAAGAAAAATTTTTCATGATACCGTACCGAAAAAGTAACCAAAAAAACCCTAGAAAAAAAAGGTTTTAAAATAAGTTTTTTTAGGTTTTAATACAATTAAAAAGTAACAAAAGAAAAATTGACAAAAATCACCCTTTAAGCATTTAAAAAACACTTGCAAAGGAAAAATGGTCTACCAAACTAAAAACTTTCAAAAAGCAGCTTATCCACAACGCGGGGCTTAAACGTTTTCCTAGTGTAAAAAGGTGCCACTTGGGACTAGGGTCTTCTTTTAAAAACAGAAAAAGTTTATAGAGTGGTAGCCAAAAACAATATATCTATGCCCCCCCTTTGCGAACGTTTTTTCCAGTCGGTTGACGGGTGAGTTTTTGGAGTATTTTCCCTTGTTTTCGTTTTTGTGGAATCTCATTTCTTTTTCTTTTGTTACTTTATATTATCGTTAATTTTACCCAGTAAAAAACATATTAAAACCTTTTTTTCAATGAAATTTGACCAAAATTTTTTTAACTTTTCTTTCAAGAAATACATCACCATAATCCTATGTCAATGTTAAAAAATGAACTCGTACCTCACCCCTTTGGTCAGAATAGCCCCAAAAATCCCAAAAAATCGGGTTAAAACCCTGAAAAAAAAGTTAAAGTACGATTTTCTTAAAATTTTGTCAAATGTCTCTAGAAACAAACATATATAATTTTAGTAAATTTTAAACGTTCCTATAAAGTTTCATCAATTCGGGGTAAAAAGTTTGCCAAATATCACGAAAATATTCATGAAAAAAGAAAGAATCGTAAAAATCAAAAATTTTAAGAAATATTTTTTCGATTATACCAAAAAAATGACGGGTTTAAATTCAGAGATTTCGAAGGTCCCCTCCAATTTTCATCAAGATCGCATATGCCGTTGCCCGGTTAGAGAGCGGGACAAACAGACAAAAAACTAACGAAAACAAAACACCGGAGCTATTTTTCTTGGGGTAACGTAAGTAAAAAAAAAAAAACACAAAAAGTGAAATTGAAGTCTTTGCTTCGCTTATCCAACAATTCAAAATGGTGGCCATGAATGACAAGGTGTATCCATTATCTTCAGATTTTGAATGAAAAATTATGGCAAATAATGATAGGAAGTTGTCCATTGGCAAAACATTTTTTGAGATGCCAAAGAAGGTTCACAGAGGTGGAAGCCAAGCAAAATATCCCTTACGATTCAAAATGGCGGGCATTATTATTTTCCTATTTTTAATGAGTAGGCCTAAATACGACGGATAGTGATTAGAAAGTGGCATTTGGCAAAGGTATAAGTAATTTTCACTGACAGCAAAACAAAAGTTAAGCTATTAAATAATGTGTACATTGGGATTCAAAATGGCGGCCTTAAAAGAATAAATGTAATATTGTCCGCTTTAGACACAAAAATATATCACAAATTATGGGATGGTTTAATTTGGTAAACATTTCTTTACTTCATACAAAAGGGATACAGACTTCTACGACAAAAAAGTGCTTGAGGATCCAAGATGGCGTCCATAAATGGAAGGGTGTATTATTCAACCTTAACTGATTTCAATGAAATGCAAAATATGATAAGAAAATAAGAGTTAAAATCTTATAAGTAAGCATAAATATAAGCAAAACAGCGTTTATTGGATGAGCGAAGCGAAGATTCCATTTCACTACACTGGAGAAAAAAATCCGGAATGTTTTTTTTTCTTTTTTTTTCTTTTTTTTTGCATTTTTGTGTGTTGTCCACACGATTCCGGCTAAACCGATACTCCAATTGCGATGAAATTTTATGGAGGCCTACGAAATCTCTAAACTTAGTACTGCCACGTTTTTGAGCGCAATCGAAAAATTATTTCTCATTAAAATCGCAATTTTACAATTTTTTTCAATTTTTTAAAATTTCTTCGACATAACACCTACATGCTTTATTCGATTGTTATGATTTTTGCACAAAACCTTAATTTTATGAATTAATATATTCCTGTGAAATTTGAGCACAATCAAATAATTATTTCTTATGAAAATCGCAATTTTACGATTTTGTTTATGTAAAACATTCTTCGACTTATAACATCTACATGCTTAATCCGATTGTAATGATATTTTCACAGAACCTCAATTTTATGAATTTATGTATTTGTGTCAAATTTGAGCGCAATCGAAAAATAATTTCTTATGAAAATCGCAATTTTATACTTCTTTCGTCATACGCTCATCCAACAACGCGCCTGAAAAAGCGTTTGCGAAGCTTCCTAGTTGAAAAAAAAGTTCTCTTAGATTCATAATGGCCAATGTAAACGTAATAAAACCCTTATTATAATAACTTAATTAATTGGAAATGGTTTAATGTTTTACGCATTTGCTCCTCGTATGGTAATCATTTTGTCTAGATGACAAAATTGAGTTCTAGACTATTAAGGTTGCTTAAATTTTTTATCAAATTTAAACTAACTTCCTACTTTATAGTTTATGATAAGGTATTATTATGAAATCAAAACAGCTATGTAGATTTCTAATAACGTGGACATTTGAGTACTCTTCCTTACTTATTTGCTACATGTGAATTGATGTGGTTTATGATAATCATGTATAATGATGAAATCACGGAGTTGTAAAGTCTCACCGAGAGCAGGGCCGTATAAAGGGGGAGGGGGGCTTTAGGGCTGTAGCCCCCGGCCTCGCTCTCGTGGCGGCCTCATAATTTCACCTCCGCCTACAGTTTCTTCCATGTATAACTTTTTTGATAATGTAATTTTTGTAACTTGTAACAAATAAAATCCTTAGTAGAATATTTTAGCGTTCCTATAATTTATAAGCGTAGGGACTTAATTAGACTCAATTCGCTAGTCCTAATGCCCATAGAAAATGACGTTCTTCGGCGACTGTCGTTTGAAAAGACGGTAGAAGAATTTGTATCATCAAAATGTAGAAAGAAGTATTTTTAGTGTATCAAGAACTGAACTGAAGAGTGACTCTGTATACCCCTCCGTAAGTGTAAAATTCAGTTGAAATATTTCTAGGTATAAGTACAACATCCATTTATAGAGTATTAATCATTCTAATAACTAGGAAGCTTCGCAAACGCTTTTTTGGGCGCGTTGTTGGATGAGCGTAATTTTTTATAAAGGATAAAAAGCGTAAAATTGCGATTTTTATGAGAATTTTTTTTGATTGCGCTCAAATCTTACACCAATATATTAATTCATAAAACAAAGGTTCTATAAAAAACAAAGTCACAATCGGATCTAGCATGTAGGTGTTGTAAGTCCGAAAATGTTTTAAAATAAAAAAATATCGTAAATTGCCATTTTCATAAGAAATAATTTTTCGATAGCGCTCAAATTCCACACGAATATAATTATTCATAAAATTAAGGTTCTGTGAAAATATCAATACAATCGAATAAAGCATGTAGGTGTTATAGTCGAAGAATTTTTTAAAAAATCGAAAAATCGTAAAATTGCGATTTTAATGAGAAATAATTTTTCGATTGCGCTCAAAAACGTGGCAGTTCTAAGTTCAGAGATTTCGAAGGTCCCTAGAAAATTTCATCGCAATTGGAGTAACGGTTTAACTGGAATCGTGTTAACAAACAGACAAAAATACAAAAAAAAAAGAAAAAAAAAATTCCGGATTTTTTTCTCCAGTGTAGTGAAATGGAATCTTCGCTTCGCGCGGTACGCTCTCTACGCTCATCCAATAAATTTAAACTAGGGACAACATAGAATAGAATAATCAGTAGCCGGTTTGAAACTAGCCACTCTTCAACTCTCCACAGTTTGTTTCACACTCTGGGGGGGGGGGGGGGGGGGTAATTAGTCAACAGATTAGTTAGTAACAAAATGGGCCTCACAAAAAAATTAGCCCCCGGCCTCTAAATATCTTATACGGCCCTGACCGAGAGTGTTCGGGAGACCCGGGAACAAAGTCCGTCGAGACTAGCATGAAGTTTTCTAAGAAGTTTTCTTAGGTCGTTAATGCGTTTGCAAGAGATTTGGCTCTGTTAAACAGACCTCGGACATGTTATCACTATTGACCGAGCTCCAAAAGGTCATTGCCAATAGAATAGTAAGACACCTAATGGGCATGCGATGCACCCTAAGCTGGTTTTCTTCAGTAACTTTAGAAAAAAAAAAACTGTCATCGAGATCACAATACAGACCATTTAATCTCCCAGGAAACCTTAGATAACTTTGGTCACCAAAAACTCATTGAGCTGGCGATGATTTAGGTTTAGGCCTACTCACTCTAAGTATGGAAACCTTTCCACCAGATCTTCTGTCCCCTTTTTGAAATCCAGTTCTTTTATAATACACCACGCCATCTCTTGAGTCCAAGTTGTTCCTAGAACAGACATGGAAATTCAGAACAAATCTGGGCTACGATAATAATAATAATAATAATAATAATAATAATAGTAATAATAATAATAATAATAATAATAATAATAATAATAATAATAATAATAATAATAATAATAATAATAATAATAATAATAATAATAATAATAATAATAATAATAATAATAATAACCCCAACATTGTTGGGGTTACAAGCTAGTCACGCTCGAGATAAGTTGCTGGTTAAATTTCTATTGCCGCTGAAATACAAGCATTCCATCTCAAATTTTGACTGCATCTTGATCTACTAGTGACGTACTACAAGTGACATTGAAGGGAAGTATTAGTTTTTATTATTTATACCATTATTTTGAAGTTATATATGATTGAATAGACCTAGGCTATAAATTGCATTGAAACAGTTGAATTTTGTTAATTTTTGACAGTTAGTGGTAGGCATATATTCATTTAGAGGCATTATTTGTAACTTCAGCAAGGTAATATATCTAAAATAGTATAATATTTAGCATTTTACGTAAGCACCGTTAATTATTTTGCAGAATCGAGAAGATTGAAGTCTTCTAAATTCGTCAAATAAGAAAAGATTTATAAAAAAACGAAAAGGCAAGGAGGTTGAGAAGCGAAGACCTCATCACCGCCCTGGAATTGATGAATCATTGAGAAAAGTGTTTTTCATTCTTTTTAAGTGCATTGACTTTATAAACAATAACAAATAATAGGTGACTTTGACAGATAGTAGAATAATTTATCTAGAACAAGGAAAATAGGGAATAACAGACGATGGATGTTTCTGTAATGGAATCATTACAGACCACCAAAGCTGGAAAAATGAGACAGCGCATCAAATGGACAGAAGATATGAACATTTGTGTGATGCGTAGCTATTATAGGGTAACGTTATTAGAGACTGTTTTAATAGGTTATCGACAAGAGCTCCATAGGGAGTTTGTACGTGAATATCCATTTTTAGAAGTAAGTAAAACAGAGAATAGCTGACCAAAGAAGAATTATAGTTAAAAATAAAATGTTACCAGTAAACATATTAAATAGAATAAAACGCGAAGTGAAGAACGAACTACAAGCGCATCAAGATGATAACGGCAATACATCAGCAGAGGACAGCGAAGAAGAAGACCACTTCATACCAGAGCTACTAGAACTACCAGAAATACCGGTATTGCCATACCTGAAAGAACTTTCAAATCTACCAGACACACCAGAACTTCCAGACCAACCAGAACGTCCAGACCTATCAGAACGTCCAGACCAACCAGAACATCCAGATTTACCAGAACGTCCAGGCCTACCAGAACATCCAGACCTACCAGAACGTCCAGGCCTACCAGAACGTCCAGAACCACTAGAAATACCAAACCAACCAGAAGATCAAGATACCCAGAACAACTAGACGATCAAACACAAGAGGTAGATATGCATAACGCAATAGAAAATACACCTGACATGATCAATCTAAAGAACATCCTAGCTTTAGCATTTACAACAGCCATGTCAGAGTTTGCGCACATACAACCAAACAGAAGACCATACATACCTAAACCCAAGCATTCAAAGGAAATGAAGACAGCGGTACACATAATGAACACACATATTTTATCAGATTACACACAAGACGAACTATCATTTGCAGACGTTCATGCGGCAATTTATTGTGCCACTGTAGCAGTGGTTAGATATTTGGGCTTAAAGGTAAAATCTGCAACATCTTCAAAGACAAAACAGGAGAAGAAAAGTACGAAATGGGAAAAGCGACTAGTTGGGAGAATCGTTGAGCTTAGGAGAGATATCGGTCGACTGGAACAATACCGTATGGGTAATCGATCTAAAAATGTGATAAGATACTGCCAAAATATATTTGAAAGATTCAAGGTTCACGCAAAGCATGAAACACTTAACGAATTCATTCACGAATATTTGGATACACTTAAAAAAAACAAAAAAACAAAGTGCTCTAGCTAAGAGATTAAAAAGATATAAACAATGTAGTATTAGAAAAGAACAAAACCGAATGTTTAAAGAAAAGGAAAAACAGTTTTACCAACAACTATCTAGTACCGAAGAAATAATAGGAAATGGAACACCAACTAAGACAGAGATAGAAGAGTTTTGGACAGGAATATGGGGTAACCCGGTAGCACACAACCAGGATGCACAATGGATTCAAGATGAAATAGCTAGGATGAGCGATATTAATGAGATGAGATTCGAAGGTATAACTAATGATGAATTAAAGTCGACAATCAGTGCTACACATAGCTGGAAAGCACCAGGTAATGATAATATTCAAAATTTTTGGTATAAGAAATTCAATACTACTCACAATCAAATTAGAAAATGTCTCAACGAGTTTATAAATGGAGTTAAAGAAATACCCGAATTTTTTACTGAAGGAGTAACCTTTCTCAAACCAAAGGACAATGACACAAAGAACCCAAGTAAATATCGGCCAATTACATGTCTACCAACTATATATAAAATATTGACTTCATGCATAACAAATAAAGTATATAATCATTGCGAAGAACACAATATCATGGCCTAGGAACAAAAAGGATGCTGTAAGAACTCACAGGGATGTAAAGAACAACTTATTATTGACTCTACTGTAATGAATCAGGCACACAATAAGAAAAGGAATATTCACGTAAACTACATTGACTACAAGAAAGCCTTTGACTCAACACCACACACATGGCTTATTCAGATTTTACAAATATATAAAATCAACCCAGTAATTGTAAACTTTTTGAAGACAGTAATGGAGACATGGAGAACAACACTAAAACTAAATATGAAAAACCAGCAGATAACTACAGATCCAATACAAATTAAACGGGGCATTTTCCAAGGTGACTCATTAAGTGCATTATGGTTTTGTCTGTCATTAAACCACTGTCACATATGCTTAAACGAATCGACATACGGATTTAAAATTAAGGACAATAATGTGGTATGTCACACAATTTCCCACCTATTCTACATGGATGACCTAAAGTTGTATGCATCAAATTTTGCTCAAAATAAACAGTCTAGTCAATACAACATTAGAATTTAGTCAAGATATCTGCATGGAGTTTGGAGTAGACAAATGTAAGACGCTACATATCGAAAAGGGTAAGGTTACACAAGCAGACGAATTCCAGCTAGATGATGGAAATAGGATTGGAATAATGGACGATAACGATGTATACAAATATTTTTAGGATTCTCACAAGCTGCCAGAATTGAACATAAAGTTATGAAAGCAAAATTGATAGATACATACAAGAAACGACTAAAGTCTATCCTCAAGACGCAACTAAACGGTAAAAACAAGATCACAGCAATAAATACATATGCTGTACCAGTACTGACATATTCATTCGGAATCATTAAATGGACGCAGACAGACATCCACGCGTTGGAAATATTAACTCGTACTACACTTACCAAACACAGAATACATCATCCTAAATCAGCAATAGAGAGATTGACACTTCCAAGAGAAAAAGGAGGACGGGGCCTAATTGATCTGAACAACTTATATTATAAACAACTAGACATTTTAAGAAAATATTTTTTTACAAAGAGCAACCAATCCACACTGCATAGGGCTGTGGTGCTAGCTGACAAATCATTAACTCCACTCAATCTAGCAAACGAAAATGTCAAACTACAAGGGAAACTCATAACTGACGCTTCAAAAGAGTTACGTCTCTCAGAAAAGACCCTACACAAGAGACATTATGATGAACTACACAAAGGTCACGTAGATATTAAAGCATCAAATAGGTGGTTAAACAAAGGGGAACTATTTGGAGAAACAGAAGGTTTTATGATGGCTATTCAAGACAGAGTGATTGCGACGAACAATTATAAAAAATACATAATACAAGATGCGACAGTAAACGATCAATGTAGAAAATGTAGTGCAAAGGGTGAAACAATCGAACACATCATATCCGGGTGCAAGTCACTATGTCAAACAGATTACCTCTACAGACATAACCAAGTAGCCAACATTATTCATCAAAAACTAGCAATCAAGTACAACCTCATTGACACACACACACCTTACTACAAATACAAACCAGAGAAAGTACTAGATAGTAAAGATTACAAATTATATTACGACCGCAAAGTTATAACAGACCAAACGATACATCACAACAGACCGGATTTAATAATAATTGACAAGAAGAAACAAGAAACTACCCTTATCGACGTTGCTATCCCAATGTGCCATAACGTCGAGACCACGTGGAAGAAAAAAATTGACAAGTATAGTGAACTTGCAATTGAGATCAAGAAGATGTGGAAACAGAAAAAGGTAAATACAATCCCATTCATTATCAGCCAACGGCATCATACCGAAGAAGCTACATGAAAGCATTAAACAACTAGATCTTCAACCCAATGTATACATCGAGACTCAAAAGGCAGTAATACTCAACACGTGTAGAATAGTTCGTAAATTTCTAAACTAAGATTGATACTTCGAGATTTCGAGACAGCTTCCATCCTGACATGGTTTTCGTGGTTTCCCATAGTCCGAAGAGCAAATGCTAGGATGGCGACGAGAAATCGGCCACGACCGTACACAGCAGAAAGAAAATATTATCTACAAACAATATTACAATTTATAAATGACTTATTTTAGTTAGAGTTAAGACAAAAGTAATAATGTATTTAATAGGTACACATGGAAGTACTTGACGTAAATCCGTACAACATGTTAGCTCCGGTTTTAACCGAGTTTGTATGAAATACATCCAATAAAATAATAATTATAATAATAATAATAATAATAATAATAATAATAATAATAATAATAATAATAATAATAATAATAATAATAATAATAATAATAATAATTATAACAAGCTAACGACACAAATTGGCACAACGCGTGAAAGTGAGCTCTTGACTTAAAATCGTTGTAATGTGGTATTTAAATAGAATTTTGTGTTTATACAGTAAGAGTTTATAGTATTGACAGTTTTCTATAAGTGGTATCGTTAGTGGGTAAGTACCTACACGTTTTATACAAGATTTTGTACATTTAAAAACTATTTTAATATGACATTTGAGGAACCATTAGGCCTAATTAAAATGACGGCGAATCCATGGTAACGCGATATGAAGTGCTTTGCTAGAAGATATTACATGCTCGAATGGGGTAACGTGGTGTTGATGTTGTTGAGATCTTTGGAAGAGCGGAAACACGGCTACCCCGAAGATTAAAAGTCAAATATCTTGAAGAACAAATCCAAGGATGTTAGAAAGAAGTTGAAAATATTGTAGATCGAAATATGGCCAAATACCGTAATATAACACTACGTTTAATACAGGAAAGATGGCTGTGTTTCCATTGTTGTGGGAGGAGACAATTGGGATCAGCGCCCCTGGCGGCATTGGCGTTACATTGGGCGCGAAATTCAAACACTGGAGTTAGCGCATAGATGGCCAGGTTTGAATGTAATTTTCTTTTTCACTTCAGTGAATGTACGTAACACAATTCGAAAGCTGTAAATGGACATCTAAACCAGATGCTTATTTAGAATTCCGAGATTTATGTATATATTGCAGGATGGGAGATAGCTTTCAATAGTAGGCTTTGGGTAGTTAAGAAGAATATTTAACGATAAATTACCTTCCTGAAATTGATCAAATTGACTGAAGAAAAAATTACCTAGGTGAAATTACTAAGTAATGCATTGCTATAAAAATGTCTCAGTGCTAGCATACGATGCTCTAATCTCGAAATAAATTTTAGATATTTCCATCTTAAATATCCAATTATTTTATACCAAATTAGGCAATCAAACAAGGACATGATGCCCCTGGGCAAGTACGTGTAAAATTTACTATTGAAAAATTTTAAACTCGACTATTTTAGACAATAACTGCTTGCACCTTAGTGGATAGACACAAGACGGTGTGCTAAATTACATTACTTTAAATAAATAAATAAATTTTATTTAGAGTCTACCCACTCAGTTATATAACTGATTTTCAGTGGGGGACAGTAAATCAAAGCGACCAAACCAACCCTGTAGGCCCCGACGCAATCGACGAGTGAGCGATAACCAACCAAAGATCGATATTTTTAATAGGAAATATAGCAATCAGTGGTATGGACAGTGCGAAACCCCGCGGATCAACGCCAGAATCAACCAGGCCGATTCAGAACAACTTTAAAAAAAAATAATTGTGCACTGTTTAATTGCATTGAAACACCAAGACATTGGGAGGAAGGTTGGCTTCCATGCTAATTTTTATGCTTTAATGTAATGGTATATTCAAAGAAAGAACAGTGTTTATACTATAAAAATGTTTTATATTTATTATATTTTTTGTGGGAAACCTACCCAGGGTGCAATGCATGCTCCTCAACTAGGTATATTGGAGTTCGGACAATTGTGAAGGGACGTACGAGGATACATCCCGAATCAGAGTTGCGCGCTTAACGCTCGAGCCAACACTGTCGGTTGTACTAATAAGCTTGGATAGAGAAGAAAACACACAAATCAGATTGATTAATTTGCATCTTTATTTCAAACACAGATAATGAAATCAAAGAATATGATAATATCAACGTTACAACCAATCAAAGTGTACCAAGAACTAGATTAATAATACAACACAATTTAATGCATATTTTGCAACAATACAACAGAATTATTTTCATTTTATTTCATTGGATTTTACTTGTCCAAATCATTCCTCATCTTATACATAAAATGGATATAATGAGTCATGACTTTATTATACAATAATTAAAATAAAACGTTGGACTAGGAATTTGAAAAGCAATGCTTTAGTCACTTAGTATTACGGGTATGTTCAAACAAAATGTGTTTGAATGAGCAATATAGCTATATAGTCGACCTTACGCTCTCACATGATTGCGTGGAATAATACAACATAATATTGTTGTTACACATTATACACCTTAAAACAATAGATAACATAACCATAATTACTTGATTCATTATTTTAATGACAGTCGAACTGGCGCCGTGTTAGGCTACAAAATTGTGATACAATAATAAATGAAAGCCGCCAACCATCAGCTAAAGCAAACCATCTCGAGTCATTTTTTTTTTTGTTTTTTTTTTTACCCATCTGTATATGTTTTAGGGTACTTTCAATTTGTGCATTTTTTGTAGCAGTTTGCCTCTCCAAACTTTGTCAAATGCCGCTCTAAAGTCGACCAGTACTACCAAGGCCAAGGTTGAAAGTTTTTTGTTAAACCCTTCCTTAAAGGGGTATTAAACCGCTAAACTCAAAAAATATATTTCATTCAGGCTAACTAGTAATGAATTTAGCAATTAACAGAAAAATTATTGGGGCCACCATGACCTCCCCAAAAATTGTCAAACATGACATTTTTCGAGCTAGGTCCCATCGGCAAAAATCTCCCATAAGAAATAACATGGGAACGATCTTTATGCCCCGTGACCTTGGAGGATTTTGATCCAAAAAAATATTGGTCATTATTGACTTACTCTACAGCCTTTTTTGTAAATTTTCTATATTTTGTTTTGTAACTTTGGGCAAGTAGTTTGGTCAAAATATGCTGATTACCAAGATGGGGTGTGATTTTGGAATGCATATTTTTGCGTGTTTGAGGGTATATTTGGGCACAGTTTTAAGACACGATGCTATAAATGGGCATTTTAGATTCGTACTATGCTCTAGTATCTATGTGGACCGAAAAAGAAGCAGGTTAAAGCCGATTTTAGAAATTTCCCAAAACACCAATTTTTGCAATTTTCTGGATCAAAAAAATTAAAAAATTCGTGTTAAATCACAGTTACAAGATAATTTTTTTTAAACTGTCATTTTAGTGAGTATTGTGCTATAGATCACGTGGTAAAAAATATTTTTTTGGGTTTTTAGCCCCTTTAACATCCTGCATGAGATATGCTATCTGGTCGACAGTACTGCGATTATTACGGAAAGCAGCCTGATGTGGTGTTAAAAGCCGGTTTGATTCTAGGAAATTTCTCAGTCTGAAGTTTACCATGGGCTCCATTACTTTTGCTGTCATTGTAGTTAGAGATGTCTGTAACTTTCAATCTTGCTGCTGTATTTTCCCCTCTTCAGTAGAGGGATGACTTCTGCTTTTCTCCAGCTGCCGGGTAAATTTCCTTCCCAGGTTTTATTGCATAGGTTGAGAAGAGTGCTCTTTCCCTCAAAATCCAGATTCTTTAGAAATTCTGGATATATTAGATCGATTCCAGGAGATTTTTAACATTTTAGTTTATTTAGTGCTGAATTGAAGTTCCCATAGAAGAAAGGGGCCGTTATATGGGTCCAGTCTGTCATCCTTGTATTTTTGCTTTTCTACTCTTATATGTTTCTGGTTTGTATGGTTACTCTGCTTAGCCAAATATTCACAGAATGCTTCTGCTTTGTCTTTGTCTGCTGTTAGCTGCTTTTTTTGTATTCTATGGGTTCGTTCTTGTCCTGTTGTTTATCCCTATTACACATGGTAGAAAAGAATTATGTGCCTTACTCCCATCTTTTCTGAAGTCTATGCTCTCGGCAAACTCGTGGAAGGTTTTTCTTTTGCATTCGATGACATGTCTCCTGAACATAGCTTGTGCTTTCCTTAGCTTGATCATATCCTGCATGTCTCCGGTTCTTTCCGCTTCCTTTCTTTTGTGATCTCTTTCCTCTTTTAGTTCTTGTAGATGTTCGTTCCAAAAGGGTTTATATTTCTTCACCTTTCCCCTTGGTATGAATTTTATCGCTGTTTCTTGTAGTATTTCGTTAATCTCATTATTCTCTTGTTCTGTGTTATCTGCCATACTCTGTTGGTAAACCTTTCTTCAGTGTATCTTCTGAATTCCTTCCACTTTGCTTTCTTAAAGTTCCAGCTTACTCTTATGTCTCTGTCCTCCCTCGGAACTTTCTCTCTGGTGATGAGTATCATTTTGTGTCCTTCAATTATGTATGCATTATCTTCTTTGCTTTCACATTTTGTTTGCTTTTTACGTGTCTGCCAGCAACTTCTTTCGTACCTTTAACGTAACAATTTATTAATACGTTAAAGTACTTACTTAAAAAGATTTTGACACATTCATCGCACACTGGGCAGTTTTCAGGTACGTGAACAAATCTTATCATTTTTGCTTTGATTCCAAATAATCGGTTTTTTTAAAAAATGCTTAAAGTATGTTTTGAATACAGTTTGAATGCGCAGACATAGTTTTTTCGCCGCAGAATTTGGAAAAAGCATTTTGGCTTTGGCATCGTATTTCTTTAACCCAATGTGGATTTCATCGGCACTGTAAGTCCGAGCGTATGAGGCGAATTCGGTTTTGCAGTCCTTGTGTGGCAATTGACTACATGCCCACCCTGTCACGTAAACTGAACTGTTTGCTTCAACGATATTTAAAGGACTATCATCTATGGCTATAGCTGTCTCCGACTGCTGAGGTTGTGCCACAAGATTAGAAAA
>JAMZAV010009853.1:0-24764 GCA_024449915.1 Sweltsa coloradensis
ACGAGTTTGAATGCAATGTTTTATCCCATGCGATCATTTATTGTATGTGACGAAATCGACTGCAGTCTTCAGTAGCCAGCCTCAGTTTCACAGTGTTGTATTGACAGCATCATTGATTAAAAACATGATTTTGCAATTATTATCCGGTTTATCCCGTAAGAAAAACACGGCACTGCTGGAGAGTGCAACATCGAGAATGTGTAGTGTCTGAGCTGGCTGGCCGGCAGGGCCGTGTCCTTCACTGGCTTTGCGGGTGGGAGAGGAGGAGTAACCGGTCTCCTAGGCGCTTGCGGCGGGCAGGGTGGGGTGGGGAAGTGAACCTTCACAAAAGATCGCGCTCGATGGCTTCTTCGTCGGTCGTTGTTCATAAGAGGCAAAAATGATGCATTAGGGTAAATTTAACATTGAGAAACACAACATTTTGAACGATACGGTAAGGAAAAACGATCGATTGGGGAACAGTGGATGCTGGAATTTTTAACATTGTGTAAATGGGACTTTTGCAAAACTTCAAATACAGCGATCATGGCGGGAAAACGGACGATGCGGGACAATCCGTAGGGGTTTTACGGCATTTTATTTACTACATAATAAACTTTGCATGTGCACATTGAATTGAGATAAAAAGATTAAAATGTTGTTTGTAGTTTATTTTTACGTCAGGAAGATTTGATGGAATTTCTAGCTGCTCAAAATGTTTTTCCGCTCGTGCGATTTATTTCACGGTACAGATAATACACAGAATATACCTCTCCCCCCCCCTCCCCTCCCCTTCCCTTCCTGCGTGATGTCGCGTAAACTTTGCTGGCTAGACTACACTTGTCTTTGGCAGTCTTTGGGAAGGTGAAGGTCGTTCTCTGTGAAGTACGATTTCAGCATGTTTTTCTGTTTTTTTTCAACGGCTTTATTTAAGTGTCCAATATTTATTACGTGACACTGACAGCATTCAGAGATAAAATACGCAGCGGGCGGGCGCGAGCACTAATGAATGAACTGATTACGTAAGTTCGGCATGAGGGGGGGGGGGGGGCACTGAGATAGCGACGAGGCAATTGACCTTGAACTGCCTACGATCCGATATTGGTTATACTAGGCAGATGTGCCACATAAGCAATTTTGTAATCGGTGCTTGATGTTACTGCCACTTGCGATTGAACAACATGAAGCGAGCGCCGATAATGCGTGATTTACGCGTTTTTGAAAATTAACCGAGAGAAACCTTAACCGTCGTCATCACTAGTTCTAACGCTGAGCTGATTTGTATTTCTTTCAAACTCGACACTGTTTGCTCTAGTGAGTTAAAATTTTTGCACATTTTGTGCTAAAAGTTTCAGTTTCATTCGTTAAATGGCAGTGTTAGTTAATGCTAAAAAACGTATCTCTAGTAATACGCGTTTCCAAGCAAAGATAGATGGCAGCACTAAAACGCAACATGTCGGACCGATCGGTGATAGAGGCGAGCTGCTTACGGCGGGCGCTGTATATTCAGTTAGGTTCAACTTGATTTTTGTTACATTTCTGGTCATTTGCGAAACCATTGTTGAATATGTCATATCGTCCGCGTATTTTATTAGTAAAATTCGTAAGTTTTGGGGATCGGCTTTATTAAAAACGGGAATTTAATGGCATTTTAAATTACAACAAATAATTCAGATTATTTGATGATATTAGCTCGAAAAGAACAAACCACACTATTAAACTATTAAATACAGAAACAAGTGTATCATATGCTGTTGAATGATGAAGATCGATGATATTTTGCCAAGAAAATGTTGCCCATAGTAGTACAACTACAGTAAGATCTCTCTTATTCGATGTTCCGTGTTAACCGAGCCGCCAAAAAAAAAAAAAAAAAAAAAAAAAAAAAAAATTAAAGTTTTAAATACGTAAATAAAACATAAAAATAATTACAGACGCCGCGCCGCACTTTTTTAAATGTACTCGCATACATTTGTAGGCATGCCTTACGAGTGAGTGCAAAGAAGATAGATCGGCGATATATCTCGACTTTCGAGCAGTGTGCATCAGTCTACTGAGCATATAGAGTTCAGTGGTCAGTGTGCGTCGGGCGCATCGCCGGTAAGCGTCAGTGCCACCCACTGAGCATATAGAGGTCAGTGTGCGTCGCGCGCCTGCGCGTGCGCATACGATCCAGCCATCTCACACACAGCTGTTCAAAGATGGTCGTTGTGGAACTAGATGCAATCATGTTTCAACCGATTCACGAAATTCGTAATCACGACGCATTGAATTGTTATTCCTGGGCTTATCTTATTTCTTTCCCAGACTTATCTTGCGTCGTGAGCTTCAGCGCGGGCATAGTAGTGAGAGGTTTTCCCACATGAGAAAGAGAGCTAGGCCTAGGCCTATGTTTGCATTGTAGGCCTAGGCCTACTGCGTCGAGTTTAGGCCTAGGCCTAGGCCTAGACATACGTTTTTATTACGACATGTAGGCCTAATTGTGTACGTGTGTTCGTGAGCTTGAATTACAAGCTATTAAATCATTTAGTATACCCTGTATGAAGTGTATCGTGTGTATTTTATGTTCCTTTATCCATTACATGTGTCATATATCATTTTACCACATCAGGCTATGCTACGAGAGCAAATAAACAATTGATCCGCGCCATCCGAGTTTTTCGCAAATCCGAGGTGCCCCCGGTCTCATCCAACTCGGATAAGAGAGATCTTACTGTATTTTTAAAACAAAGCTCTGCCTTTACATTAAGGTTGCCTTAAAGACACAGAATAACAAAAATTCATTAATATACATTTATACAATTACGTTTAACAATAAGTAAAATTAGTTACAGATTAGAAAAATGGAATGAAGTGAAAAATGAAGTGAGATGCATGATTTGTGACGTATAAAAAATAACAAATACTGAGTAATACTTGTTACTTCTTGCTTTGGCCATATAGATGATTTCTAAAAATCAAAATCGATCCCTTTAAAGCAAGGAGCACCAAGTCATAAATAAAACTCGCATTTAGTCTAAAACGTTTGCAAAATTTAACAAAAAAATCCGGTATTGTTCCTCTTGCTCCTATTAAGAGCCCGATCACCTCAATTTCTTTTATACTAGGAAAACGCTTAAGTCCGCCGCGTTGATGGATGAGCTTTTTTAAGTTTTTGGTTTGCGTGGGATATCTTTACTTTTGCAAGTGCTTTGCTTTGCTGCCTATGCATTGTAGGTGATTGTTGTCAAGTTTCTATTGTTTCTTGTCACTTGGTATTATTTACCGTAAAAAACTTATATTAAAAGCTTTATTTCTATGGATTCTGGCTAACTTTTTCAACTTTTTGTTTCAAAAGGTACTACATCACCATAACCTTAATGTCCATGTTTAATATGAACGTTGTAGCCCCACCCGTTTGGTCATAATCGGCCCAAATGGCACGAAAATATCGTACTAAACCGTAAAAAACTTATATTAAAAGCTTTATTTCTATGGATTCTGGCTAACTTTTACAACTTTTTCTTTCAAAAGGTACTACATCACCATAACTTTAATGTCCATGTATAATATGACCGTTGTAGCCCCACCCGTTTGGTAAGAATCGGCCCAAATGGCACGAAAATATCGCACTAAACCGTAAAAAACTTATATTAAAAGCTTTATTTCTATAGATTCTGTTTAACTTTTTCAACTTTTTGTTTCATAAGGTACTACATCACCATAACCTTAATGTCCATGTATAATATGACTATTGTAGCCCCACCCGTTTGGTCAGAATCGGCCCAAATGGCACGAAAATATCGCACTAAAAATCGAAAAAAAATCGTAAAAGTACGATATTCATGAGAAATATTTCTTCGATTGTGCCCAAAAACAATACACCTCTAAGTTCAGAGATTTCGAAGGTCCTCTCAAATTTTCATCAAGATCGGATATGCCGTTTGCCCGGTAGAGAGCGAACAAACAGACGGAAAAACAAAAAAAAAACAAAAAAAAAAACACCCGAGCTAAATTTTTTGGGGGGTCGGTGAAATTGAAGTCTTCGCTTCGCTCATCCAATCATATTTGGTAAGAAAATATGGGACGATAGCCTCGTAGATGTCTTTCTTTTCTCGATCCACCTTCTCCGCATGACCAGTTTCACCTTCAAATCTTATGGTAGGGTCAATGATATAGTCGTGGCTAGTTATTCGGTTAATACTAATAATTTCAATAATTTACTTGATATCTAAAAATCAAAAGAGCTTCTAGCAATTAATTATAGCCCTACACTTGTTTTGCACGTTTTCTACATCGTTTTACAATGTAAACGCAATCTGAGTAGGCCTATATATATTTATCTACTAGGAAAACGCTAAAGTCCCGCCACGTTGATGGATGAGCTTTTTTTAAGTTTTTGTTTTGCGTGGGATATCTTTACTTTTGCAAGTGCTTTGCTTTGCTGCCTATGCATTGTAGGTGATTGTTGTCAAGTTTCTATTGTTTCTTGTCAATTGGTATTATTTACCGTAAAAAACTTATATTAAAAGCTTTATTTCATTGGATTCTGGCTAACTTTTTCAACTTTTTCTTTCAAAAAATACATCACCATAACCTTAATGTCCATGTACAATATGAACGTTGTAGCCCCACCCGTTTGGTCATAATCGGCTCAAATGGCACAAAAATATCGCACTAAACCGTAAAAAGCTTATATTAAAATCTTTATTTCTATGGATTCTGGCTAATTTTTTCAAGGTTTTCTTTCAAAAGGTATTACATTACCATAACCTTAATGTCCATGTACAATATGAACGTTGTAGCCCCACCCGTTTGGTCAGAATCGGCCCAAATGTCACGAAAATATCGCACTAAAAATCATAAAAGTACGATTTTCATGAAAAATATTTCTTCGATTGTACCCAAAAACAATACAGCTCTAAGTTCAGAGATTTCTAAGGTCCCCTCCAATTTTCATCAAGATCGCATATGCCGTTTGCCTGGCAGAGAGTTAACAAACAGACAGGAAGAAAAAAAAAAAAAAACACCCGAGCTAACTTTTTTGGGGGCCAGTGAAATTGAAGTCTTTGCTTCACTAATCCAACTATACACTTAGGACTACTGTTTTTTTTTAACTAGGAAAACGCTAAAGTCCCGCCGCGTTGATGGATGAGCTTTTAAAAATGTTTAGTTTGCATGGGATATCTTTACTTTTGCAAGTTCTTTGTTTTGCTGCCTACGCAATACGCATTGTAGCTGATTGTTGTCAAGTTTCTTTTGTTACCTGTCAATTGGTATTATTTTCAGTAAAAAACTTATATTAAAAGCTTTATTTCTATAGATTTTGGCTAACTATTTAAACTTTTTCTTTTAAAAGGTACTACATCACCATAACCTTAATGTCCATGTATAATATGAACGTTGTAGCCCCACCAGTTTGGTCAGAATTGGCCCAAATGGCACGAAAATATCGCACGAAAAATAAAAAAACTTATATTAAAAGCTTTATTTCTATAAATTCTGGCTAACTTTTTCAACTTTTTCTTTCAAAAGGTACTACATCACCATAACCTTAATGTCCATGTATAATATGAACGTTGTAGCCCCACCCGTTTGGTCAGAATTAACCCAAATGTCACGAAAATATCGCACTAAAAATCGAAAAAAATCGTAAAAGTACGATATTCATGAGAAATATTTCTTCGATTGTACCCAAAAACAATACACCTCTAAGTTCAGAGATTTCGAAGGTCCTGTCAAATTTTCATCAAGATCGGATATGCCGTTTGCCTGGTAGAGAGTTAACAAACAGACAAAAAAAAAAAAAAAAAAAAAAAAAAAAAAAAAAAAAAAAAAAAACACCCGAGCTAAATTTTTTGGGGGTCAGTGAAATTGAAGTCTTCGCTTTGCTCATCCAAATATACATTTTAGTAAATGTAGGCCTATTGACTGACGGCCTATTTTTATTATTGTTTTGTATGTCAATAATGGCATGACGCGTCATTCTGCAGACAGCTTTAAAATCTTGTAGGTCATATCATTATACTTCTATTGTAATAATATAAATTGTATCTATTATTATATTATGTATAATATTATGTAATAAATGAACAATGATGGTAAACGGTATATATGTAGGCCTACATTAATTATATTAGGTAGAAAAGGAGTTGGAACTTGTGCATAAGCCCTAATACAATTATTATTATTTTTGTTATTGTTTTGTTATTATTATTATTATTATTATTATTATGACTTTATTCATATTAAATTATCATAATAAAACTAAAGAAATATCTCAATTTCAGGTGCCATGAGAAGCAAGCAATACTGTATGTGTGTGTTTACTATGAGTTTTGAACATTCTTGACGGTTTTGAATTTGATTTAGTATTTATCATACCTGTTAGCCTATATTTAGTATATAGCCTATGAATACCAATGATTTATTATGATATTACAATTAGAAAATTCAAATTGTACATATGGATACAAATGCCATCCTCGGTGTCTCATGGGTGCATGGGGCGCAGGTCTGAATAATATAGTAATATTATTCTGGTAGACATGGTCTAGAATCCACGCATATTAAAAGAGCGATTTTATCATTTTTGGTGCACCCCCATGCTTTTGATTATCATCAATTAACAAACATTTTGGGAGAGCAACGACAAATGTACCTGTGATTGTACATATTTATAAGTGACAAACACGGAATGACATGTGTTCTTCAGGTAAGCACATAGCGCGCTCCTCCGACTATCACTGATCGGACAGTTGCATTTTTCGCCACCAGGTAGCAACCCCTTTGCTTGGAAACACGTATAGGGTATATACTAGTGTTGCCGTCAATAATCAAAATATTGATTGATTATCGATATCAGTAATATGATATGATAATCGATTCAAGTATTTTGATATGATAAGATTTTCGATTTAAATAGTGACATCGATGTTTTCGCGATTTATCATGCTTTAAAATGCCACACTGTTGTATCAATGCGCCGATTGGTTGTCGGAGCAGCCAATAGCTGCTCATGTATAATGTCACGCCCACCGCCGCCAGTGTGCATGCGCTCGAAGCGCGAGACGAAAACATCGCCGATCGCGATGTCAGTATTCAGTACGGCTCGACGTGTTGTGGCGTGAACTTCTCTAGCGTCAGTCTTCCCAATTATATTGAATCCATGATGTTTCTTTTGTCCCAAAGAGGATTTTTGCTATTACATGTGACGCCGCCTAACAAGATGAGTCAAGTGTGGCAGTTTTTTTATTCAAAGAACGACGACGAGGGGGTCGGGAGGAGATAAGGCTGAGCTGGAATGTCGAGGAGATCGCTAGACGAGACCGTCGCCGGCGCGTACTGTCGGAACATGTAAAAAGTGACACCCCATACAAATCAAGACGTGAAGGCTGTGTAATTGAAATTTAGCCCACAATTTTATTTTTAAACATTCTAATCCTTAATGATCTCTTGTATTAGTATTACAATTTTGCATTTTTCCTGCTTCCTTGGCTCAATTTGGAATTTGATATGATATTGATTTATTTCAATCGATTCCATGCCTCCGATTATCGATCACGATTTCCACGTCGAACGGCAACCCTACCCTAGTATAAACAAGAATTTCCAAAACACTTATTATTAATAGACGGTCCTGGTGGTTTTAAAATTATGGTGAACACAAAACTATTTTCAAATTATAAATATAGTTATTTGAGCTTTAAGAACATTATTTATAATCATTTGCAACCCTAGTCGATACATGTCAATATTCCCATGTATCTGTGCATTGCAATGGGTTGTGACCTTGTTTCTTCTGCAGGTTCTGCCCCAACACTCCGCAACGGACCCCTTCAGAGGTGAGGAGGAGGATTCAGTGACGGAGAAACGACCGTTAGATGATCGCGAAGATAAAAGGTCGCCGCACATGATAGGGTGAGTTTTCCATCCAGCAGGTGGTAGGCCTATTTGAACTTGCAGTGCTAGACCGTTAGCTAGGTCTTAGCCTAGGCCTAGGCCTACTTCACACTGATCAAGGATCGAACTCCTATGATGTAAGGAGTTGGTAATGCAATATTAGCTTTCTTTTAATTGTTTGTTATGATTAGATATCGCGTTTAAGACCACCAAACAAAATACAGAACCTTAAAAATTCTCCGCCTTCGCTGAAAATGCCTCCGGGGGCTGGGGCTATGTCCCAGACCCCAGTTTGCCCGCGCCACCTCGTTGCAACTAGATACCTTACACCATGCGAGTACCATGGTTACCATTTCAAACAACTGAAATAATTTTGTTTTCATAGTGGTAAATTTATTAGTTTTTATAGTTTCTCAACATAAAAACTAAATTTGAATTGCTTTTTTAATAATCTATCAAAGATTAGGGTCATTTTGATCCATCAATCATGTAAATCGACACGGAATTGGCTTTTAAACAAGGTATGTAAACAAAGATTCCTACCAATATCAGCAATAGGCTCAAGATGGGCTGTACGAATGTATGACATGGGAGAAAGTTGTGAATGCCAATGATGGAGAAAGGGAAATGGCTAGAAGATTGCTTTATGAAATGGATAAGAGGATGAAAATGGAAGAGGAGAAGGGCCGTCAATTAATATTGGAGGTAAATGTGTTGAGAATGAAAGTAGAACAATGTGAAAATGGAGCAGTAGGACAACATATTATGCTTGACGTAGACGGTGTAGGCGATCATCCCCAATGGCGTAGGCCAACCGGCATTATGTCATACAATCAAACTTCAAAGGAGATGCCAGTAACTATTCCAGGTAGGCCTACTTATAATAATCGACCTCCCATTGGTACAACATAAACAAAGTACCATAAATAGTGAAGGAGACAAGCCTCAAAGAATACTATCGTACGGAGATAAGCCTTGCCATAGTAGGCAGATCTACCCACAATTGACATATGCCCAGGCTTTAAAGCAGACTCCACTTCCAGTAACTATTCCAGGTGGGCCTCCTTATAATAATCGACCTTCATTGGTACAACATAAACAAAGTACCATAAATAGTGAAGGAGACAAGCCTCAAAGAATACTATCGTACGGAGATAAGCCTTGCCATAGTAGGCAGATCTACCCACAATTGACATATGCCCGGCTTTAAAGCAGACTCCCACTTCCAGTAACTATTCCAGGTGGGCCTACTTTTAATAATCAACCTATGCAAATACACCAACAACAAAATACTAAGAATAGTAAAGAAGACAAGCCTCAAATGAAAAATACAAAGGCTGTTCATCTGAATCCAGTAGACATTCCAGGTAGGCCTTATCATAATAAACCTATACTGGTACACTATCAACAAAGTAAATCTACCAAGAAAAGGGAAGAAGACAAGCCCCACAGAATATTTTTGCAAGGAGATAGGCCTAAGCCCAGCAACGTAAGGCAAAAAATAAACACTCAACTGGCCAAGGATAACCGTCAGAGTCAACAGGGCGTGCATAACCAAAATCCGATAGCAGATACAGAGAAACCCCGGCCGATCAGGATTACATCCAGCTTATTGGATGTTAATCAACCCATAGTGATATGCCATCAAGATAGCACCAATCATAGTGAAGCTGAGAAACCTCACACAATACGTTTGCGCGAAGATATGCCTAGTTATGGAACTCAGAGGCAAACCATACCTCAAAAAAACAAAACTCAACATCGTCAACATTTAAGCCTACAGTCATCTGCTACCGTTGCTTCAACTGATTCGGTTAGTTCTTTTGAACACACTGAAGTTTCAACCATACATCAACAAGAAAGAATGATTGTACTCATGGCTGACAGTCATGGACGCTTTATGGCTTCACTGATACTTCAAGAGCTGAAAGCAAAGAGTGGGACTAAGAAGGTGAATTATAAAATCGAATCGATGATAAAACCAGGTGCAGGTGCTCTGCACGTAACAGAGGGACTACTAAACAAGGTGAATCAACTTAAAGAAAATGACACGGTTTTAATCATGGCAGGGGCAAATGATGCAGGAACAAATAACAATAACATCAAGGATGCACTAATGCCAATAAGAAATAACCAGTACTATTGTAAGCCACACATAATAGTATCGGAGCTATTACCTCGCTTTGACATTGTAAGCTTAGAGTTTGAGAGACTAAACGATGAGATAATAAGTATTAATCAACGTATACAAAACTTACGGGGAATGTACTAGGAGTGTCTGTACTATCCCTAAAGGCTCTTAAAAGAGAATTTTTCACTCAGCATGGTCAGCACCTAAACCTGAAGGGCAAAATCATCCTAGCCAAGTTATTTGCTGATGAAATACTTAAAACACATGGTAATTCGTGTTTCAGATAAATCTGATCAAGTATCTTCTGGGTACCGGAATATAGAATCTCTAATGGACTTGCAAATAGATAATGATGACAGAACTCCATGTCTTGACATCCATAGCACTCCAACTGGCGACACCGAGTTGTCAGAAAGGATTAGAGCACACCAGCAGACCGGGAAACGAAGTCACGGATCGGATCGGACTCCAACCCGGACAAGGTCTACCCAGTAATGGAAGATCCTCTGGTTGTCGACACTTCTGCCCCTTATGTCATCTCTAGCCCTATCAACGCAACGACCTGTCGCAATGCCGATACCACTCAAAGGGCGCCTGCGCTCACCAACCAAGGCTGACACATCGATGGAAAGAATTAACAGTAGGCCATATAAAATAGGAAAAACCTATTACCTATTACTAGAAAATAACCTGAAAGGCTTAGTAAAACTATTAGCAAAAACATTAGGCCTAATAAATGTTTAAGGTAACAAATTTTCGCATCACCAAAAAACAAGTGTGGCTTCATGAAAGATAATAACAAAACAGTAAACACCCCTCAATTATAAGAGCAAACCGTTGATAGGGAAGTCATTGATAGAATAACTAAAAACACCTCTGAAATTTTTTTTTTCCATCAAAATATGCGTAGTCTATCTAACAAAGTAGAAAAACGGAAATATTTCTTGATAGCATGGATCTTGTGGTTGATTTTTTATGTATCAGTGAGCATTGGCTTAGGCCCGGTATTCCAATGTCCAGTTAATCTGGCTAGTAACTACTTGGCAGTTAAATTTAACAACCACTTATAACTGCCAGTTACCATTTTTGTGTATTTCAATTACATTTTACTTGGCAGTCAGCTACTGAGGACCTCCCCCGAGCTGTGATTGGTTCAAGAGCTTCACATCATAACAGAGCCTATTTTACAGCCGGGTAAATGTGTGGTTTCGAATAAAATTGCCATTACAAGGCTGTGAAACGAATATAGGTTATGTTTACCGTGTTTACTTTTCGTCTCGTGACAGTTGTCTAGGCCTAGGCTAGGCTACTCCCAAATTACCAATTATTATTAATTACAATGGACAAAGAATCAAAAAGACATCAAGAGTGTTTTTTTCATCCATTAAATTTTCATACAAATCAACTCTTGGAAGAATGAAGTTATTTAGAAAAATAGCCTGCTGTAATAAAAAACGTGTCTAAAACATGTTATGAAGTTTAGACCCTAGAATCAGATCTAAACTGTGAGGTAGAGTAGGTAAATAAAGAAACCCTGGCAATTCAAAGCTTAAAATCTAATTTATTTTACTGTACCTTTGACTGTATGCATAAACAGTGGATTAGGGCTAGGCTAGGCTAGACCTTATTAATATACTACTTGGACCCAGGGCTAGGCCTTTAGCGACGTGTGAAACTACAGTGTAGGCTAGGCCTAGGGGATAGGCCTAGTAGGCCAAATGTGACTGGGGCCTAGGCCTCATGTGGGACTAGGAAATAGGTTTATGTCAAGTCTAGGTCAATTAATGGGCATGTATGTAGGCTTAGGCCTACCTAGTAATTGAGGCCTGTCTGTAGTTGTCAGAAGGTAGGGCCTACCAGACACATGGAAAACCTCATACAAAAATATGTCATCCCAATAGGTAAAATTATCAATTCGTTGGCGAGATTCATTATGCCTTCTTGGCCGTTCAATAAATTTAATAAATTTACAGTCTTCTTCTTCATCAGAAAAATCAAAAAGAGTCAACTACATCAACCCCAAAGCATCAACTGAACCAACATAACCTAAAACTCTACCAGCCGCCATCTTTATACACACATTTATCTGTCAGTTAAGGTTTAACCAGCACCTCATCCACCAGTTAGTTTACTTGCCAGTTAGGACCCAATTTAACTTCCAGATAAGCTAACTGGCAGTGAAAATACACCAAATCCGACTTAACTGGTAGATAAATTTACTTGCCACTTTAACTGGACATTGAAATACCGGGCCTTAAACAAGAGCAAGTTGACAGCATATCTATTATTAACTATGAGATTGCTGCATGCTACTCAAGGAAAAGATTAAGAGGAGGGGGGAGTGCTATATACAAAAGAATTGACAGCACAATTGAAATAAAGAAAAGACCAGATATAGACAAAATTGCAATTGACAGTGTATTTGAAGTTTGTGGTTTGGAATTAATAGGAATTAATCCATTGATACTAATTACTTTGTATCGGGCTCCTGATGCAGGTAATTTTAAACTATTCATGAGTAAATTACAAGATCTTTTACACTTGATATGCAAGGAGCAAAAAAATATACTTATTTGTGGGGATTTCAACATAGATTTTTTAGTGGATAGTCCTCAAAAGATCGAATTTGAAAATAAACTCTTAGAACATAACATGAAGACTAGGGTTAATGGCCCGACTAGGGAAACTAGCTCTTCAGGGACGAGTTTAGATCAAGTGATTTCAAATTTTACATTAAAAACTGCACCATATTGCATTGATTCAGGTCTGTCAGATCATTATGGTCAATTTGTGTCAGTGCCATTCCTGAAACACTAGGAAAACGCTTAAGTCCCGCCGCGTTGTTGGATGAGCGTAATTGGTGCATTGAGCTGCATTGTGTTACGCGGATTTTCTGTTGTTCTGTGAAAAAATCATTACTAAGTCGAAGATTTTTTTTTTAAATTAAATTAAATTAAATTAAAAATTAACTTAATTTTTTTAATAAATCGTAATTTTTACGTAATTTAAAAAAAAGAAAAAAATCGTAAAATTGCAATTTTCATAAGAAATAATTATTCGATTGCGCTCAAATTTTACACGAGTATATTAATTCATGAAATTAAGGGAAGACTCACAATACAATAGGGAAGACTCACAAATATTTTTTATTATTCTACTATATTCAGGGCCAGTTTCTGATTACATAAATATAACATTTTCGTTATTTCAAAAACATTTTCAGTCACTAAAGTGAGCTTAAAGATTTAGCGTAATAATGGCGGGAAAAACAGGGCAATACGTCATAACCCTACAACCAATCACCGTGTGCTCATTGAATAAACAGCATTTTTGATGATTATCTTACTTCTAGAAGCACTTTTAGAATAAAATTTGTTTGTAGTATGATTAAGAAATACTAATAAACAATAATTTGTATAACAAGATGTAAAATTTGCACATTTGTGTATACATTTTTAACAATTAATGGTTTTACGAAAACATTTATAAAGAAAATGTCAACAATAGACTTTTGTTTTAACACGAGCTGGTGAACGGCCGAGAGGTGAATTTAGCTCCGTGATCTAGAAGACCGTGGTCAATTTCATTCATTACCAACAATGTCTTTAGGGTTATGACGTCACACGTCTTTTCACGATAAAAGCGCGGGAAAGAGTAAACGTAAAACTTTGTACCTCTGTGGAGTATACAGTTCTTACTTTGGAGTGTTATAAACTACGGCGATGGTGTTATTAAGTGAATGTCTACTGATTCTGTACACCAGCGCTAATATCTAAAACTGGTGAGACTTCCCTATTAGTACAGGGCCGTTGTGATATGACCCACGCATTCAAAAAAACAAGCAGGTACCAGTCGGGATTTGTTAAGGTGGGTCTCCTGGACATCCCCAACAGAATCCCAAAAAATCCGGTTGCGGGTTTTCCGCCATTTTGAAAATAAATTTTTAGATTTTTGAGTTTTGTCGAAGAACGGAAAATTAGCGATATTGAGTGAAGTATTGAACCGAAATAGCTCAAATTTGTTTTAAATTGTTTGTTAAGAAACGATTAAGGTGTTTGGTGCGCCTTCCTTTGATTATCTGGCAACCTACGGCCCTTGATGCAAATTTGTACCCTCTTTTTTTTAATTATCTGAATTTGTTTTGCATATTTATCATAACAAAACCAAAACCAGTAACTTTATGAAAATTTGTTTCAAATAAAAGTTGTAGGGCATGAAAAAACACATCGATATCATATTGTTGATTGTGTCCGTAGATAATAATGGCCGAACGCTACATGACAAGCAAGACCCTTGTGCGCTGAGCATCCTAAAACGTTTGCTCGACGCGCTACCACTAGCGCAGTCCATGGCCATAAGTCCCGTAGGAATTTCGACCTTTATAGATTTTCTCTTAGACTAGGAAACGCTAAAGTCCCGCCGCGTTGATGGATGAGCGTTTTTTTTGTAAGTTTTTTTTGCGTTTTGTGCGTTTGTTTGCACTTTTCCTTTGCAAGTGCTTTTTGAATGCATTGTGGAGGTGATTGTTGTCAAGTTTCTATTGTTATTTGTTAATTGGTATTATAAACTTCAAAAAACTCATATTAAAACCTTTATTTCTGTAGATTCTGACTAATTTTTTCAACTTTTTCTTTCAAAAGGTACTACATCACCATAACCTTAATGTCCATGTGAAATCTGAACGTTGTAGCCCTACCCGTTTGGTCAGAATCGGCCCAAATGTGACGAAAATATCGCACTAAAAATTGAAAAACTAATATTAAAACCTCTATTTCTATAGATTCTAGCTAACTTTTTCAACTTTTTCTTTCAAAAGGTACTACATCACCATAATCTTAATGTCCATGTGAAATATGAACGTTCTAGCCCCACCCGTTTGGTCAGAATCGGCCCAAATGTCACGAAAATATCGCACTAAAAATCGAAAAAAAAATCGTAAAAGTACGATATTCATGAGAAATATTTCTTCGATTGTACCCAAAAACAATACACCTCTAAGTTCAGAGAAAACGAAGGTCCGGTCAAATTTTCATCAAGATCGCATATGCCGTTTGCCCGGAATCGAGCGAACAAACAGACGGAAAAACAAAAAAACAAAAAAAACAAAAAAACAAAAAAAAAACACCCGAGCTAAATTTTTTGGGGGGTCAGTGAAATTGAAGTCTTCGCTTCCGCTCGCTACGCTCATCCAACTATACCTTAAGGATAAAAAAAAGCTTGGGTAAACATCTGGCATCCCGGGCCTAAGTTTATTTACGACGCCATCTTGATTTGGGCAAATGCGTTTAGTACACGCACTTGGTTTTAATACATTTTCTATACCTTTGACTACATTTGTAATAAATCTGACGTAATAATTGGATTCTCCAACAAATTTCCAATTAAATTATACAAATTTGGACATTCTGGCAACATTGTGGTATTTTTTATAGTAAAATACATATTATTATTAGTCCAGCGTATAGGTGCACTATTTACATCCAACTGTGCCTTTCATGATAGACATGTAAAAATTGGCACAAAATATACGAAAATGTAATTGGAAAATGATTTAACTATATAGGGCAATCTCATTATTATCCCACGACATTATTGGCGGCCATTTTCCAAGATGGCCACCCAACAAATTATTTGAAATTTTGTGAAAGAATGTTGTAATTTGGTGTACACATAGATCATGTCATTGAAAAATGATTTTTAAATAGGCCATGTCAAACTAACACAATGGCACCAATGGCGGCCATTTTAGAAGATGGCCGCCATACACATTATTACGAACCACGTAAACTTTATGACATAATCTTGTTATTGTGTACACACATAGGGCACTCCTTTGAAAAATGTCATATTTATGTGTTATATCAATACTTTTTAGAAACAATGTAGTATGGATCAGCTATCGGGTATCTTGCAATATTGCTATAGAATTAAATACTTGCAATAATTACTACTTATAATAATTCACTTGTTTTTTTATACACACTGTAGGCAATTATTGACAAGTTTCTATGTTACATTACATAATGTTTATGCATTCTAAATATGACAAGGGAAATGTTTATATTCTCATTTCAGTTCGTTTAATTAAATTCCTGTTAGTAAAAGGCGATAGTCCGGTAGATGACTGACATTGGTGCAGAATTTGGTTACTCAAAGTTTATCCGTTTGGGACCCACAAAAACATATACATAGAATTAGCTATTGGCATCCTCTATACTCAATCTTATTAGCCCCCCACCCACTCAGCTGAAGGAGAAAGTATTTTGAACGATCTTGACGTCTTAATAACTTCCAGCCCTTGTACAAATTTGTTTGTCAAATGGTTGCCAAGAGGTATCTAAGCAAGATCAAGGCTTGATTTTGATTGCCAAGTGGTTGCCAAAGGTAGCCACCGAAATTTCAACTCAACAATATATGATAGCCATGCGTTCACGATGAGGCAACCAATGAGTTGCAAACATTTTCTCCTTGTTGGGCAAGATATCCATCAAGTGGTTGGATGCTCACTCACAGTTCACCTTTAAGTTAGCAAGTGATGACCACTTAGCACCAAATATAACGCCAAACCTTAGCCAAAAGAATGACATGAGTTTACTAACTGATGGAAGATACCAAGTCTACACAAAGACGTTGTCACATAGTTACCGATAGATTACTAAAAGGTAGACAACGGGATACCAATAATTGATTGTCACGTGGATACCTCGTGGCACACGGCTGGTGCCGTAAAAACTGCATTCTTTCAGCTTATTTTCCTGTCCTTCAACGGGCTTGGGGTGATTCTAGGACGCGAAGAGGATGCTTTCCATTTTAAACAAGCGTGTAAGTGATAGAAAAATGTGTACGTTAACCAAAGATTCGTTAACATGGCAGTGCTCTAGAGTATCTTTTCCTAGTTTAGAAAATAAAATATAAAATATAGTTGGTGTACAATGAAATCGCATAAAATCCATAACGGAAGCCAAACACATGACACCTTGCCAAACTTGAGTTTCCATCACTTATAGGTCAGAACAGGCTTTGTTGGTGATATCGATATTATCGATCATATCGATTCGATAATGACATTACTATTTTGATAATCGATAATGAAAAAGTATCGATGTGCATCCCTAGTGTAAATAGAAACATAATGCAACATGAAACATGGCAGTTTCAAGTGACACCCTATTTAGGTCTACATGAAAATTAACCATAGTTATCCAAGTGTCCAAGTGTAACGAGGTTTAGATAAAAATCAAGTGTTGTCTGTTACGAAACATCAATATATAATGTATGCATTTCAAACCGAGTTCTTACATTATTCAACACATACATAGTAATGATGCTATGCACTACTTTACTATTGTGATTATCTGTATCCTGAACTTTATTAGAATTCGTTAATTTGAGATGTTTTGATGGCCATTATAGGAACTCGAAAAGCATGGTTTTCTATTCATTTTCTCACGATCTTCAACATTTTTTAATGCAATAAAACCCATGCATACTAAGTCAAATTTTATGACATGACACTATAATTTGGTCAACTTTTGGCAAACATTTGGCTGCCTTTTGGCGTTTTTTTAGAAACCAATTGGTGAACTCTTGGCTGTTTTGTAATGTCCCAAGAGTAGTATTTTGACACAAAACGACATGTAAGCGTACTTTTGGCTTCTTTTGGCGACTGTACTGGGTGAACTCGTTGGTGATCTACTGGACTTATCACCTTTTACTCACGGGAATTTAACTAAACGAACTGAAATAGGAATATAAACATTTCACTTGTCATATTTAGAATGCATAAACATTATATAATGTAACATAGAAACTTGTCAATAATTGCCTACAATGTGTATAAAAAACAAGTAAATTGTTATAAGTAGTAATTATTGCTAGTATTTATTTCCATAGCAATATTTCAAGATACGCGATAGCGGATCCATACTACATTGTTTCTAAAAAGTATTGATATAACACATAAATACGACATTTTTTCAATGGAGTGCCCTATGTGTGTAGTGTACACAAAAAGATTCTGTCATAAAATTTACGTGGTTCGTAATAATGTGTGTGGCGGCCATCTTCTAAAATAGCCGCCATTGGTGCCATTGTGTTAGTTAGTTTGACATGGCCTATTCAAAAGTCATTTTTCAATGACATGATCTATGTGTATACCAAATTTCAACATTCTGTCACAAAATTTCAAATAATTTGTTGGGTGGCCATCTTGGAAAATGGCCGCCATTGGTGTCGTGGGATAATAATGAGATTGCCCTGTAGGCTACAGTCAAATCATTTTTCAGTTACATTTTCGTATATTGTGTGCCAAATTTTATATGTCTATCATGAAATACACAATTGGAGGTAAATAGTGCACATGTACGCAGGACTGTTAGTAATATGTATTTTACTATAACAAATACCCCAATGTTCCCAGGATGACCATATTTGTATAATTTAATTGAAAATTTATTGGAGAATCCTATTGTTACGTAAGATTCATTACACATGTAGTCAAAAGTATAGAAAATGTATTCAAACCCAGTGCGTGTACTAAACGCATTTGTCCAAAGTTGTTGTCGTAAAAAAACTTAGGCCCGGGATGCTAGATGTTTACCCAAGATATTTTTTATCCTTAAGGTATACTCTAACAGGATCAGAAGAGAAAATCTATAAAGGTCGAAATTCCTACGGGACTTATGGGGATGGCCACGGACTGCGCTAGTGGTAGCGCGTCAAGCAAACGTTTTACGCTGCTCACCGCACAATGGTCTTGCTTGTCATGTAGAGTTCGGCCATTATTATCTACGGACACAATCAAGAATATAATATCGATGTGTTTTTTCATGCCCTACAACTTTTATTTGAAACAAATTTTCATAAAGTTACTGGTTTTGTTTTTATTTTGATAAATAGGCAAAACAAATTCAGATAATTTAAAAAAAGAGGGTAAAAATTTGTTTCAAGGACGGCTGGTCGCCAGAGATTAAAAGAAAGCATGCCAAACTTGTTACTTATTACACCCCTTATTCTATGGGAAACTTTAAAAACAAGTTTGAGCTATTTCGGTCTAATATCTCACTCAATATTGCTAATTTTCCATTCTTCGACAAATCTCAAAAATCTGTAAATTGATTTTCAAAATGGCGGATAACCCGCAACCGGATTTTTTGGGATTCTGTTGGGGATATTGAGGAAACCATCCTGAACATATCCCAACCGGTCCTTGCTTGTTTTTTTGAATGCGTGGGTTAAGGCCATATATGAGCTAATTGCACTGTACTATATAGGATAAAGCATGTAGGTGTTGACAAAGTGTTGATGTCAAAGAATTGTTTTAAAAAAGAAAAACCCCGTAAAATTTCGATTTTCATGAGAAATAATTTTTCGATTACGCTCAAATTTCACACGAATATCTTAATTCATAAAATTAAGGTTCTGTTAAAAAATCATTACAATCGGATAAACCATGTAAGGTGTTATAAGTCGAAGAATTGTTTTAAAAATCGAAAAAAATCGTTAAAATTGCGTTTTTATAAGAAAAATTTTCCCGATTGCGCTCAAAACGTGGCAGTTCTAAGTTCAGAAATTCGAAGGCCTCCATAAAATTTTCATCGCAATCGGAGTATCGGTTTAGCCGGAATCGTGTTAACAAACACAAAAATATAAAAAAAAGAAAAAAAAAACATTACGGATTGTTTTATCCAATGTAGTGAAATGGAATCTTCGCTACGCTCATCCAATAATATTACGAGAAATTACTATATCCAAAACCTTTTTTGATAAAAGAGTTTTTAAAGATGAAAACATAGAAGATTTCTCTCTTGACATTAGTATGGAACACTGGATACAAATAAGAGACGAACTTACAGTAGATGATAAATTTGGTATATTTATGAACATATTTATGAAGTATTTCAACAAACATTTTCCCTTAAAAAGGTTTAAGAAAAAGATGGGTATGCGTAGGAAAGTTAAACCATGGATGAATGCTGATATAGCTTATGGTTGCAAACTTAAAAGAGAACTTTTTAAAGAAAGTAGACATAATAATGAAGAAGATTTTAAGAAATACTTCAAAGAAGTTAAGAAATCACTTTCTAAAAATATACGAGAGGCAAAACAAAATTATCACGATAAGTTCATAAGTAATTCTGACAGTAAAATTAAAGCAACATGGCATATTATAAGCACATGTTTAGACAAAAACTTTAAGAATTTGCCTAATGAGGAAACTGAAATTAAATTAAACGTGGGTGGAATTGATATTACAGATCCAGTTGAAGTTGCCAACTCATTTAATAAATACTTCAGCACTATTGGAGATACCATTGTTGATAGGTCTGTAGATACTATTGAAGAATGTTTAGACAAACTGAAACGCCGTGTTATGTTGAATACAACCAACTATAATGATATGGTTTTAGACAGTACTCACGAATCAGAAATTATAGAAATCATACGCAGCTTAAAATCCACTAACTCAACAGGTTGGGACGAGATCCCAAGTAAAATAGTTCAATCTATCGCTGTATTTATAGCTAAACCACTAGCGAATATATTCAATTTCTCCTTCATGGTTGGCATTTACCCAGATATGGCTAAATGGGCTGTTATTAAGCCACTATTCAAAAAAGGTAACAAAAAAGATATAGGTAACTATAGGCACCGAGATTAGCCACTGATAATACACGAAGAGCTCTGGGTGGCCCCTTTTGGCATTAATTGTGTGAAGATTTGGCAATCAGTATCGTATCACCCATCCTTTCCCATGTTTTTTGTACATTGTTAAATTGCCGTTAACAATCGTACTAGTTGCTATGGATGGATATTGAAAATCATGTATAAATATCAATAAATTCGTTCTGTATCATCGGCTGTAGGCCTACTAATCTAGTAGCCAAAACAAGACATTACATCACATTTTATACGTTTACTAGGCCCCGATTCTAAAACTTTAGCCAGATTTGATTCGTACGTTTTAGTTGGTAATGGATCCAGTTGTGGGTGGTCAAGGTCGTAAGAAATGCCATTATTTTGTTTGATTAGAGAAAATGCCATGAGATTGGTCCTAGCCTAGATGTAAACACAACCAGATTATTAACTTTCTCAAACTTATAACAATAGTATGCTCAAGGAAAACCTACTTATATTAAGGGCCTATCTGTAAGAATCCCGTGCAATTACCTTTTTCGTAAAATTATACAATTTAAAATCCATTTCTTCCCGATTGAAAATATTACACACTTCTATTTGTATTCATTTGTTCATTTGGCCGACTGCACTGCCATGTGAATCATACAGAAACGGAGATATAAATTCCAGAAGCGCTTTGCTATGCAAAGGTTTTAAGTTCTTTGTTCTTTTGAAGTGAACAGTTGAATGTCGCATCTACGAAATGACAGAATGCAAATAGACGTATGAAATATTTTCAATTGGTAAGAAATGGATTTTATATGGTTTATTTTTATGAAAAAAGTAAACGCACAGGATTCTTAGAGGTATAGGCTTTTACTATAGGTAGGTTTTCCTTGAGCATACTATTGTTATTAGTTTGAGAAAGTTAATAATCTGGTTGTGTTTACATCTAGGCTAGGACCAATCTCATGGCATTTTCTCTAATCAAACAAAATAATGGCATTTCTTACGACCTTGACCACCCACAACTGGATCCATTACCAACTCAAACGTACGAATCAAATCTGGCTCAAGTTTTAAAATCGGGGCCTAGTAAAAGTATAAAATGTGACGTGATGTCCTGTTATGGCTACTAGATTAGTACAGCCGACGATACAGAACAAATTTATTGATGTTTATACATGATTTTCAATATCCATAGCAACTAGTAGGATTGTTAACGGCAATTTAACAATGTACAAATAACATGGAAAAGGATGGGTGATTGCCAAATCTTCACCAAATTAATGCCAGATTTGACCACTCACGGCGCTAGTTGAATGAACGCTCGGTGCCTATAGACCCATAGCTCTTCTAACAATATTCTCAAAAATTTTAGAAAAGCTTTTCTTAAAACGTTTAACGGAATTTCTTGATACTAATCAAATTCTATGTGAGGAACAACACGGGTTTAGGAAGAAATATTCAACCACTTCTGCAACCTTCAACATAGTTCATAAAATCACTGAAGCTTCAAGCTTTAGAACATAAAAAAGAAGTAGCAGTGTTAATGTGTGACTTGTCCAAAGCTTTCGATACCATTGACCATAATATTTTAATTAAGAAATTGAACTTTTATGGTATCAATGGTATTCCCTCCAAATGGATAAAGTCATATATTAGTTGTAGGAAGCAAATGGTCAAGTTACAGAATTATAAATCCAAAAAGAATCTATCATGGGAAGAAATACGTAATGGCGTGCCCCAAGGGTCAATAGTAGGGCCTATCTTTTTCAGTTTGTACATAAATGATGTACTGCAAATATAAATAGTGAATTTAGCATAGTTATACTATTTGCAGACAATACCAGTGTGGTTATTACAGGAAAGGATGAGGCAGAATAAATAGCAAATATTAAATTTATTCTTAGCAAGTTAGAGGAATGGTTTGATCCCAATAAACTTAAATTAAATGGCGCAAAAACCAACCTAATGAGATTTCAAACTAAAGGAAAACTTAATGAAATAAAAATTAATTACAATCAGTGTACATTAAATACTGTAGAAAACTGTTGTTTACTCGGGATTAATATTGATTATAGACTAAATTGGTAAGAACACATTCATAAACTAGGCAAACGTTTGAGATCATCATGTTATGCACTTAAAGAACTGTCACATCAAGTGAGTTACCCTATCTACAGAATAGCATTTTTTGCAAACGTACAATCTATTATACTATATGGTATATTAATTTGGGGTGGGTCTACATTTGCTCAAGACATATTTAAATGTCAAAAAAAGGCTGTCAGAATTTTAGGTCGGAAAAGTTATAGATCATCTTGCAGAAAACTTTTTGTGCAGCTGAATATATTAACCGTACCTTGCTTATACATTCTCGAAATTCTTACATTTGTCAAAGATAATCCATCTCATTTTACCCGAAACAGTTTTATACATAACCAGAATACAAGATTTAACAGTAATTTACACCAAACCCAACACAGACTCAACCTATCAAACAGAGACCCAGTTAAAGCTGGTGTTATTCTTTTTAACAATTTACCAACTAAATTAAAAGACCTCAACATAAATAGAGACAAATTTAAAATGAACGTTAAACAATATCTAATTTTTCATGGATTTTATAGTATAAAAGAATTTCAAGACGGTAAAGACTGCTCTTGTGAAAATAGCATTAAAAATTTGAGGTAAAAGATAAGAGGGTAAAAATATAACGCTGAGAAGAAATTTTTGTAATTATTGTATTGTATTTAAATAGGGCCTATGAATAATTAAATGATAAGAAATTATCTTGTGAATAAAATTGAGGACGATGAGGAAATATTATTGTTATAATAATTATATATAATGAAATATGTAAATTTTATTTTGAATGTAAAATGAATAACATGTTATATTGTATTTTGCATGTAGAATTAAATATGTAAAATATCAGGTATTTTGTAAGTAGATTTAGAATTAGTTAAAGCGTGTTTCAAGACTTGTACATGAACTGTGTATTTTTAAGTAAGCAATGCTTTTGCAATTGCTAATGAAATAAAACGCATTTGAATTGAATTGAATTACTACTCATCAGTTTCGGCCCAACCATACAAATTCGGGGCGGGGTCATTGCCCCGTGAGAAATCGGTGGGTGGGCGGTCGGGTCAGATCGGGTGGGGGTGGATGGTCGTAGTGTGGACGTAAGTACCTAATCATTGAGTGTTAGCTGCATAAATATGAGCTATAAAAGAAATACCTAGTATCATGCATATGATGATAACTTCCCGAACAAGCCAATACCCGTGTCAGATGGGAATTTAAAAATTGCGATGGTTTTTAAATGTGCACTCAAAAGATGGTGTCGTCATGCGGACTCTGGTGGCTTTTGTATTTTCTACCTGTAGGCTACCCTGTCAATACCTAATAACATTGTCTCTTACCTAGCTGGAACATTATGTAAGTCACAAACAAAGAAAGTTGTATAAAATATATATATATCGGGATTGAGGAACGACCGAACAAGGCCACAACCCATCTGGGGCTGGTCTGATCGTAAATGGCGAGAAAAGAGGCTCCTTTGCGCTTCTTGTCGAACTTTATCCTAAGGGTTGACGCGCCCTTATAAGCTAAATAAACTGAAAAAGAACAAGGTCACCCAAATGCGCAGCCGATGACCATAATTCTTGTCGTACCATCAAGCCTCTGATATGTTTTCTGTAACCACTCCTACCAGTGGTGGGTTTGAGTTGAGTGGTGGCCGGTGGGTATGCTTAGTTTGCCTCGGCGTATCCAAGGGCTCGCCTGAAAATGCGTTTTAGGCCACTTATTTGTGGCACATAGCAAAAAAATCGCCTTCGGCAAAATTTGCCCCCGGCGGCTGGGGTGCTGCATCGTAAAGTGCAAAGGCTAGCCTGGCATTCCCCCCTGAAATCTTCAATAAAACTATAATATAAATTAATATATATATATATATTTATATTTATTAATAAAAATACAATAAAAATATTGACAATTAATATATAAGTATTTGCAGAATACGTCAATCTAGTCAGTACGTTAGCATTCCAATTTTTCTTTTGGTGGTTTTCTAGTTTTGTGTGTTGAATTTTATATTTATTATAAAATACATAAAAATTTGACATAATATTAATAGAATAACTTAAGAATT
>JAMZAV010009854.1:0-24332 GCA_024449915.1 Sweltsa coloradensis
CTTTTTTTGGGTTTTTTTTTTTTTTGTTCCCTAGCATTGTAGGATTGTTGTCAAGTTTCTATGTTTTTTGTAAATTTTTTATTTTTTTCCCCGTAAAAAAACTTATGATAAAGCTTTTTTTCTTTAATTCTGGCTAATTTTTCAATTTTTTCTTTTAAAAGGAATACACACCCCCAAACCCTTTAAATGCCCAGTAAATATAAAACTTGTAGCCCCACCCGTTTGAAAGAATTGGACCAAATGGCACGAAAAATATCGCACAAAAAATCAAAAAATTAATAAAAGCTTTTTTTCTATAGATTCGGCTAATTTTTTAACTTTTTCTTAAAATTACTACATCTCATAATCAATGCCCTGTATAACATGAACGTTGTACCCCCACCCGTTTGGTCAGAATTGGCCCAAAGGCACGAAAATATCCACAAAAAATCAAAAAAAAATCGTAAAAGTACGATATTCATGAGAAAGATTTTTTCGAGTACCAAAAAAAATTTAAACCTAATTCAGAGATTTCGAAGGCCCCTTCAAATTTCCATAAAGATGGGATATGCCGTTTGCCGGGAAGAGATTAAAAAAAAAAAAAAAAAAAAAAACAAACAAAAAAAAAAAAAAAAACCCCCGAGCAAATTTTTGGGGGGTCAGTGAAAGAAGTCTTCGCTTCGCTACCAATACAGTTTTTAAAAAGATAAAAATATATTTTTGGATTTTTTTGGGACATTTTCCTCTTTTGCTCTTTTTGACGTTTCGGTGCGAGTTTTCCAAAAGATCCCTTTGGAGGCGTTTTTTTATTGTAGTTTAATCACTTGACTTGAAGTGTTTTTGGAAAATGGGATCTTCAATCCTTTTTTCCCCCAGTTTTTTATATTTTCCGGTATTTTCCTTTAAGAAGAGGTAAGTAAAATTTTAAAAATACAGCCACCAAAGGGATACTTTTGGAAAACTTGCCCAAAAATTTTTCCCAAAAAGTAAAAAAGAGGAAAAAAGCACGCCCCAAAAAAAATACAAAAAATTTTTTTGTTTTTAAAAGGGCGTATTAATGGTTTTATAACTAGGGTTTTTTTGTTTTTTGGATTTGGTTTTTGGTGAACACACAGCCTTAAAACAACATGAAACATGAAACAGGGTACACAAACAAACTTCAAAACAACATTTTATAGAAAAACGTGATACGAGTAATGTTGTGAATTTATTATTACCGCAACATTAAAAAATAATTGTTATTGAAAACTGAAAAGGAAATATTGTACGAAAAAATGAACATACTTTTACCATTATCAGCACCATCGATTTGCAAATAGTACTTCATGTTAATCCACTAGGAAAACGCTTAGTCCCGCCCCGTTGTATGGATGAGCGTAATGGTGGCATGACTGCCCCATGTTTTATGCAGATTTTCGGTTGTTGTGAAAAAATTAAACTAAGTCGATTTTTTTTTAAGAAATTAAATTAAATTAAAAATTAACTTTATTCTTTTATTTTCTAATCGTAATTGTTTAAAAAAAGAAAAAAAAAAAATCGTAAAATTGCGATTTTCATAACAAATAATTATTCGATTGCGCTCAAATTTTACACGAAATCAATAGATTCATAAAAATTAAGGTTCTGTAAAAAAATCATTACAATAGGATAAAGCATATGTGGTGTTATAAGTGAAATAATTGTTTAAAAAAGAAAAAAAAAAAAAACGTAAAATTTCGATTTTCATAAGAAATAATTTTTCGATTGTTCTCAATTTTCACACGAATATCTTAATTCATTAAATTAAGGTCTGTAAAAAATAAATTAAATCGGATTAAGCATGTAGATGTTATAAGTCGAAGAAATTTTTTAAAATCAAAAAAAAGTCGTAAATTTGCGGATTTTCATTAGAAATAATTTTTCCCCGATCGCTCAAAAACGCTGGCAGTTCTAAGTTCAGAGATTTACGAAGGACCCCATAAAATTTTATCGCAATGGAGTATTGGTTTTAGCCGAAATCGTGTTAAAAAAACAGCCCAAAAATTCAAAAAAAAAAAAAACATCCGGATTTTTTTCTCAAGTGTAGTGAAATGGAATCTCGCTTCGCTCGCTAACGCTACCAATAAGCAGACAATATAAAATTTGGATTTGATTTGATAACGCGTAACGTGTCATATTAATGCCCTAAGACTATTCGAGACGATGAGTGGTGATAGATGAGGTTGAAGTAGGTATGAATAGAAGGGAGGTGGGGAAACCCGGTACCGGAACGTAGCCTACTCCTTTCGAAAAGTACCAAGGGGACCAACGGCTTTACATCCCATCCGAAAGGACGATGTAACCTTGAGGAGTCATAGGCTCCTCCACTTTACCGGACTACGAGCAGACGTCGATGTGGAGAAACTAAGCCGTACATTAGCTCTCGAACCTCCGTCTGCTCTAATCAGCGGTATACGTGTGTCTCAGGGCATAGCGTTCCCCCCATACATAAACAAGAGATAGTTTAACCAAAAACGAAATCATTTCCTGATCAGAATCTAGTGAAACATATAACAAATCGGGAAATAAATTGCTGACTTCTTCGCCAGGCGTCACAATGTGTGTGCAATAGGTGCCATTTGAAATAATTCGGTTTCAATTATAGTTTAGTTGCATACATTAATGAGCTCTAGCAAACAAGGCTTTGACGCAGAAATGCAGCTATAAAGTCCTTATCACTTGGGAAGCTCTATCGTTTTTCCTATCGGGTTTGGGCTTTTGCACCGAAATAAGAAAGTGGGAATTGTCGTTATTTATTGATTTTATTTGAAATATCTTACAATTATACAATATTTATCGAAGAAATTAGTCGCATTATAAGTGACACATTTCAAAAAGACAAAAAAATACATATTAATATTAAACTCTTTTAAAACGTATTAACTTCTCTTCCTCACACTGCTTTCTGTAAATTATTCCATGGATATCGTTCTTTTAAATGAATGGAAAATTACAAATTTTTGTCAGTCCTAGTAATGTCTCTTTTTAAAATTACAATTTGTGATATCCCTTATTTTTTAACAAAACCATTGATTTCTCCCCACCCTGGAAACCCCCTTGTGATATTGAACAATTTAGTGAGCTCACTAACTTTAGAACTTTTGAAAAAATTGCTTACTTTCTCTCAGTACAAAGGACACTAAATTGTACAGTGAGACAATTATTTTAAATCTTGTAATGGGCTCCTGATCGCTTATTACGCTCATCCTTTATAAACAACATCTCCACAATATTAAACAAAAAAAATTAGGGTAGAAATTGGAGTTTGAAAAGTGCTCCAGAATATACGTGGAATAAGATGGATTTTCCAACACAAGCAAATGTTTAACGCACAGTCAACATTATGAAAGAAAGTTGTCGCAGAGGCTCAAACAACCGTCTGAATTAGTTTGATTTTGCTTGACTTTCTTTTATACAAAAAGTTTTCTTTAAGTTTACTCTATACAATTATACCAGCTATATTCTAAAGTACAACGTACACAAGGCAAACAATTATTTCAAATGAAAAGGCTTCACAAAAAACAAAGGGTGGAGAAACAAAAAAAATCCAAATGCATCAAAAATAACATTTACAAAATGAAATAATTAATGAAGATTCACTCAGTTGTTATAGCTACGTTATGGAAAAATGTGTAATTATTTCTGTAGTTCAAGTGTAACTGCAAGTAATTACATCCTATGCGACGCCGGGTGGGGATCTAGATGCTACTTACAGCTGTGATGACGTCTCTGGCCCCAGTCCAGACGGTGAGAAGCTTGCTAAAACCCAAAGAGGAGCGGATACCAATCACAACAATCACATGCACCTGCTAAATAATACCCAGACACTCAACCGTGTATCCAATCACATGAATGTGTATATGGTTTGTAATTAAACAGAGATTACGAGAGATGAGAGATTGCCATGGCCGTGAGGGTTCAGTCGGCACGTTGTGACTCTGCCTTCACACAGCGATACTATTGCACTAGTATTCGAATGCGGCAGGTTTATCGGCGACCTGATGATATTGGCTATAAGCTACTATATTACGAAGTGCTTCATTTTAATTTAATAAATATTGTGGCGGGTGCTGTGATATAACTACACAGGTTTAAGAAGTTGCTCAGCAATAAATAAAAAAAATAATTAATAGTATGTTAGAATCACCTACCCCCTACAAAAACTGATTTCCAAGTAGGGGAGTGGTAGGGATCGATGAAGGTCCAGAACAGTTACAAAAACAAATAAAGGGCATCGAACCCACGTTATAGAGTGTAATTCGTGTTGGACCACTAGACTTGCAACCACGGCATACATAGAGTCTCCACTGGTTTAGGCCTACAGCAATAGATAATTATTCTGTTAGACAAAAGACAAAAATAGTTTCTACTAGGGAAACGCCAAAGTCGTTGTTAGACGAGTGAGTGAGCCATTGTTGAGTACCCGTAACATTTCTTTTCTTCCCCTTACCTTAGGCTCCCTATAGCCTATCATAGGCTACAGTGGAGCATTTTGGCCTAAACTATGGCCTAAACTTTACACAACTCCCGACCAACAATCTAACCATTAAGCAAGACCCGGCAGTCACACGGAATATTCAGTTGAAGACTGCCAACAACAGCAACCTCCGGCACAGTGATTTCCACCAATACCCTATTATTATATACGAATATAATTATCAAACTTAAATGCAAATGTTCCCGGGTACCCACCACATGACTCGCTCACTCGTCTAACTACGACTTTGGCGTTTCCCTAGTCCTAGTTGGCTAAAGCGCCCTTGTAGCCGAAATGTGGTAGACGTGGGTTCAATCCCCTGGTCGGGAAAGATTTTGTAATTTCTAGATTGTATTTAAAAAATAATTAAACATTTTTTGAAATGCATATAACGCAGTGTAGTCCATCATCTGTGGCAATAGGCCTACTATGGTTTAACATAGCCAGTACGAAATACGTGAAAATATTGCAAGGTTTACTCAATCTACGAGCGAAATTTGGGGGTACCTTGACGTCCAACATTCGACAGACCTTGCATGGGCACGGCATTACACGGCCAGGCGAAAAACAAACAAAAAATATATTTTCAAAATCTAAAACATTGTCGTTAAAATAATTTCTAAACATTGGAAGTCTATTTTTCAATGTTATCATTTCTTGTAGGTTTAAATCGCAATGAATCTGCTGATTTTGTTAGCAGTTCTCAATAAACTCGTACCGGATGTCTGTTTAAAATTTCAGCGCAATGTGTTCAGCGATTCGGCTGATTTTTCAACGCACACACACACACACACACACACACGCACGCACGCAGAAAAACAATTAAGGGCCATTTAAGTCGAATGGAAATCACTACGTTCGCTACGCTCACTCGTTCAATCAAACATTAAGAACAAAACAAAGGGACTTGATTCGAAATAAAATCAGTTAACATTGGATAATTATTAAAATACATGTAGGGTAAAAAGCATTTTTATAACTATTGACGTCTAATTTTTGGCATGTCCGCGACCTGCGAGTAGATCATGTCACATCCCTTCACAATTGTCCTATCCGCAACATACCTATAGTTAGAGTAGATCATGTCACATTCCTTCACAATATTGAAGGGCATGAATTGCACCCTGGTCAGGCTTCCCACAGAAACTATTATTTTATGATGTCATGAGTCACTCATGGGTTTTGTTATCGATACGAAAACTACCACCATCTGAGGAGGTTCTTCTTGACACTTTTATTATTTTCTATATAATATTGTTTTGTTTTGTGTTTTTTGTTTTTGTTTTTTGTTTTTTTTAAATTTTACGCTTATGATATCGGCAAATAATGTTAGCACCAAAATGCAGGGGAAAATTCAGTACAATTTAATATTTATACGGACTACGGATCTTTGTATGCACGTGACGTCATCAACATTGTTGGCTGACATATTGCCGTACAACAGGGATTGCGTTCTCAATATATAGCGGCCATATTCCCGTACATGAAAGCATTGTTGAAGACGAACAAATGGCGTTAATGAATATAAAGATTGAGTGACATTCCCACTTTTTTTTTTTTTTTTTCACTGTTTTTTTTTCTTTAAAAGTAAGCTTGTAGCCACGGTTCACACATCCGCACTTTAATTGAAACACCATTCAAAACTGCAATCAAATAATACATTAAACTCTTTAAGCAAAAACATGAAACGTTATCGCTGTAATAAAACGTGTTTTGTGTTTGAAACCAATTTGGCGGTCGATGAACTCTGATTGGGGGGAAAGAACTCTGAATCCGATGTCGCTAAGCTATGTAAAACACTTTCACTACAAGGTAAACATGATAAGAGTATAGGCCACTCCAGATAGTGGTGGAACTGTCTTGCCAACAAAAGTAACTAAATAGATTCGATTGCGCAATTTGATTAATAATAACTTCAAGATCGTAAGGTGTGCCAACAGTAAACACTGAGCTAGTCGTGTTTACCAGCATGAAGTGAGACGCGACGCGATGGTCGACCTTGGCCTAGAACGTAGCGTGTAGCTCCCACTCTCGAGTCAGTCAGTCAGTGGCAGTCACGTCTGTTCTCTGTATCCTACAGACGTGTGGTTCGGTTGTTATTCTCTCACCTTGCTTCAAGTCAGCTGTCACTGTCACTGTCACATCCACACGGCGTGGTTCAGGGAGGGAGGGAGACCATTGCATCGTTAAGGTATGGACTTGCAGCTGCACTCATGTATTGAATTCTTTGTGTTGTGAATTGCAGCCCACGTTGTGTTAGGTCACGTGTTTGGCTGTCCGCCAACAACGTGAAACACAGCTGACGAGTGAGCGATATATTCTATAATAAATAATACCGGTAGATACACTTCATAGGTGAATCAATTGCATGACCTAATTTACCTCTTTTTTAGACACATAACATAAATTAGAGTTTTTTTGACATGACCAAAAGTGCTTTTTTTGTTGGTTAATACGTCACATTATAGTGACTGACTTCAGTGGTGAATATTTGAACAACACATTTCCCCTTACAATAGTTGTGTTGGATGACCGATTTCGTTTCTCTTAGTTATACTTATCTGAAAATACCAAGATATTTTGAAAAGTTCGGCCTTTATTTTCTTGCAGACCAAAATGTTTTTTCAGACAGTACAAATAGAATCTTCATAGCACAAAAAAATCATAGAACTCAACATATTAATGACACAGAAATGCAAAATGTGTAACGAATAGGAACAAATATCTGCCATTTATTTAACCTAAATAGTGTAAGCACAAATTGAGTTTGAAAGCTATACCGTTGATGGCAGACGCAGTATCACAATATTACTAAACTATAGACCGTCCAAAATGTAATAAATAGTTTTGGTTATGTCAGAACAGAAGAACATAGTATCGGTAACTGTGTTGGTTTCTTTTTAAAGAAGACTTCCACCACGTTTATTTTGTATTTCTAAAAGTTTCAATGTCGGTACATTTTTCGCATCCAGGAAAAATTAACTTCTGATACAAATCTCTACTTCTGATATCTACAAAATTAATACAAGCACTGGTTTGACAGAACTCAAAAGAGGGAACGAAGGTACTTACAGGGGTATTCACCAGAAAAACTCAAGAAATACATTTCATTCAGGCTGACTTGTTATGAATTTAGAAAGTAACGGAAAATTATTGGGTCCACCATGACCCGAAAAAAATTGTCAAAGTTGGTAATTTTCGAGCTAGGTCCCATCGAAAAAATCTCCCATAAGTAATAACATAGGGACGATCTTTATGCCCCGTGACCTTCGAGGATTTTGATAAAAAAAAATACTGGCCATTATTGACGTATTCGACAGCTTTTTCTGTAAATCCTCTATGTATCCTGGGTTTGTAATTTGGGCAAGTGGTTCGGTCAAAATATGCTGATTACGAAGAAGGGGTGTGATTTTGGAAGGCATATTTTTGTGTGTTTGAGTGTTAATTTGTACCAGTTTCAAGTCATGATGTTATATAAAGGGCCATTTTAGATTTGTACGCTGCCATATTATGTGGAATCAAAAATAAGGCGGCTAAGGCCGATTTAAGAAAATCCCCAAAACGTCTATTTTCCAAAAAGTCATGATCAAAAAACTTTAAACAACTTTAAACGGTCATTTAAGAGTATTCTGATATAGATTATGTGGTTAATAATAATTTTGGCTGGTAACAACTCCGCAATAGATCGTCAAAGAAGAAAAAAAATTATGCGTTCCTGCCATTATTCAAATCTCCTTGTTGGTGGCGGTGCCGAAATTCAGCGGGATTTAAAGCTAAAAACATATTCGTTTCGTTAATTGAAATCTCGTTGTTGGTGAAAATGTCGCGTTATCATAATATGTTAAGTTTTGGTGACGCTAAAGCCCTGCCGTCCTGGCCCCCAGGGTTACCAAACATATTCTGTATTGGGTTCAATGACAACAACAAAACACGTCAATCGGAAGTCTGATTTGGTTTGTATCGTTCACACACATAGACGGACAGAAAAGTAATGATTCTAGGGGAGATTCAGTCGCTGATTGAACAGTGCATATCCTTGCTTGGAACCGTGTTAAGTATAACATCAAACGGCTGCATGAAATCTCCAATAAGTGGCACTCACTTTTATTGACCCTGTGTTTTTGACAAATACAATTATTTAATATGACGGTTTTTTTAGACCCTATTAGTCCGTGGAACAAGCTGTTAAACTATAGGAACATTTCAAATCCGGAAACCAGCACCAAAATTTAGGAGCAGGTAAAAGACATATTTTAGAATGTTATTTTCACGGGGGACACGCATGGTAGCAAATAAGTCACCTGTCATGGCGTCCACAAGATGGCCGCCAAAATAATTCTTCAGATTGCTGTAACTCAAGAAGTAATCATCAAATTTGGAAAAACTAGGTTTTTGTTTTATTCGGTTTTAAATGGTCTACAAAAATGTAACTAGAAATTTTACCGTTAATACAATAGTTTTAATTTTATTTAGATATTATTACAATGTATTGCAATTATAGCACTTTTTGGAATATATATAATTATTTATACGTAGAATTCGCTAGATTGTCATGAAATTTTCAGATTATACTAAAATAACGCCAATTAAATCCAAAATTGAAAGTCCCGAAACGAAATTCTTGTAACTTTTTGATTAATTAATTAATTAAATTAAGCATTAATTAAATCCCAATTAAAAGTTTCTTATTCACGTACCAAAGTCAAGTAAGTATCACACAAGAACAATATGACCACAATGAACCAACAAAATATTAGTTCCAAAATTAATTCCAATCACTTTCCTATTTATTCAACTAATTCAATTAATTAAAAATAATGACAATAATCTCAATTAATATTGTAAAATTAACACAATGTAGTCGACCTTGGAATCATTTATAAGCTAGTTTTAAGGCAAATAAATGTAATGAAAAAAATAATTAATTTAATTAATTAATCACCGAATTAATTACATTTTAGTTAAATTATCCCACTTTTGACATATGTATTGCTATGTATACCTAAAACTCGATCGATCGTCATAAAAATATACTACTTTACTAATCTAATGCCAATGAATCCGAATTGTCATGTCTTGAAACAAAATTCCTATAACTTACCGATTATTAAGAAATTAAATGAAGAATTACTTATGTCTCAATAATTGTTATTGTCACTCAATTAACACATACAAAATGCCAACAGAAGTATCAAATATAAACAATGCAAGTATAATTTAAAAAATTTTGTCTCCCCCAAATTAAGTTCATGCTACTTTTCTGTTAATTGAATTTCCCACAAAATTATTTTCCTGTAAAATAAGCATGCAAATGGTTCCCAGTGTGGCTGTGTTAATTTTACACAACACATGGTGATTATATCAATTAATTTAATTCATTCATTAATTCAAGTAACAGGAAATAAGCATTGAACTTAATTTTGGACTATAAATTTTTAAAATTATAATCGCATTGTTCATATTTGATACTTCTGTCGGCATTTTGTATGTGTAATTGATTGACAACAACAATTATTGAGATATAAGTAATTCTTCACTTAATTTCTTATTATCGGTAAGTTATAGGAATTTGTTTTGGGATATGACAATTCGGATTCATTTGCATTATGTCAGTAAAGAAATATATTTTTATGAACGATCGATCGAGTTTTAGGTATACATAACAATACATATGTCAAAAGTGGGTTAATTTAACTAAAATGTAATTAATTCGGTGATTAATTATTTAATTCATTCATTTTTTCATTGCATTTATTCGCCTTAAAACTAGCTTTAAAATGATTCCAAGGTCGACCACTTTGTGTTAATTTTACAAAATTAATTGAGATTATTGTCATTATTTTTAATTAATTGAATTAATTGAATTAATAGGAAAGTGATTGGAATTAGTTTTGAAAACTAATATTTTTTTGGTTCATTGTGGTCATATTGTTCTTGTGTGATACTATACTGACTTTGGTACGTGAATAAGAAACTTTTAATTGGAATTTAATTAATGCATTATTTAATTAATTAATTAATTAATCAAAAAGTTACAAGAATTTCGTTTCAAAACTTTAAATTTTTGGATTTATTGGCGTTATTTTAGTGAAGACTGAAATTCTATGACAATCTACAAATTCTACATTTAAATAATTATATATATACACCAAAAAGTGCTGTTATTGCAATACTTTGTAATAATTTATAAATATAATTAAAACTATTGTATTAACGGTAAAATTTCTAATGACATTTTTTGTAGAGCATTAAAAACCGAATAAAACAATACCTGTGTTTAGCCAAATCTGATGATTACTTCTTGAGTTACATCAATTTTAAGAATTATTTTGGCGGCCATCTTGTGGACGCCATGACAGGTGACTTATTTGCTACCATGCGTGCCCCCGTGAAAATAACATTCTAAAATACGTCTTTTACCTGCTCCTAAATTTTGGTGCTGGTTTCCGGATTTAAAATGTTTTTATTTTTACGCTTGTTCCACGGACTATATCATAAAATTGTTATTATAATTTCCATACAAATCACATTTAAAAAAAAAAAAAAAATGTTTCAAACATTCAACTTTCATCTTAATTGTTCGCACAATAGTGTATAAGTTACACACACATAACAAAAACTTGTAGAAATACAGCCAAACCTTATACACACTCAAAAGAAATTAGATCTAAAAAAGGGCCAAACTCATCTACCCTTCCACATTTGCGCATTCTTAATTCATAAACGTACAGTGTCCCATAACAGCATCCTCGAAAAGCTTGACAAAATAGAATTTACGATTATTAATTTAAACGTAATAGTTCAGTCCAAGTACTTTTTTCTAATGAATTTAAACGTAATAACATGCAAATTCTATTTTGCCAAGCTTTTCGACGATGCTGTTATGGGACACTGTACGTTTATGAATTAAGAATGCGCAAATGTGGAAGGGTAGATGAGCTTGGCCCTTTTTTTAGATCTCATTTCTTTTGAATGTGTATGGTTTGGCTGTTTCTACAAGTTTTAGTTTGTGTGTGATTCTCATTACTTTTTCAAGTTCCATTGCAAAATTATTTGTAAAAATATAATGATTTTATCAAGTTGATTTAATTTCTATGGTATTAGCAATAACAATAGGATGTAAAATATCTAGACCCGGATTCATGTACATCCTGGGTATAACGACGGTATAAGGACTGGTTAAGTCTAGGCAACTCACATCCAATTAAAACTTTCCCATGCTACAACAAGCGCACAACTAATGTTATTTTACACCTTTCACTGCATCCACAGCCATGTAAATCAACAGATTATCAAAAGAAACATTGAAAATTTGTAAAGTTTTTGTTTTCGTTTTTATATAGTGACAGGAGTTTTGCGTGAGATCATTTGAAAGAAAAGAATAGGTGTATTATTTCCGTACATTTTTGTATAGCCTAGGTGGACAATCATACTATTGTTTATCTGCATTAGGCTTTTAGTAATCAAAACTAGTTATTTGTGCGGGAAGTGTGTCAGAACAAGGTTTGTGCTGGCCTAGGGTTGGCTAGGCTTGTCAAACATGTAATGTAAGTATTAATTTTATCTAGTCCTATAGCCTAATGGAACTTTAGACCTACACTGTTGTATATAACAATTTTCTGCATCTGGGCTAGGCCAGGGACGGTTTCTGATTTGTTTTATGAGAGTATAATGACAACTTTTCTCGTTTCACACATTGAAGCAAAATTTAAAATGTCCGCCACTTGTTTACGTATCGCACTTTCCCGCCTAACTCTGCTTATACCGTCAACAAGTGTCAAGTAACTATAGTTACTTGTCGATCGTATGCCTAGTGTATAAGCATATTTTAAAACCTTTATTTGGAAGCCTTCCAGCAAACTTTTTCAACTTTTTCTTTCAAAAGAGACTATATTACTATAACCTTAATGTCCATGGTAAAATATGAACATTGTAGCCCCACCCGTCTGGTCAGAATCGCGGGCCGATTGAAACTAGCTAGCAGTAGTAGCAGTAGTAGCAGTAGTAGCTAACATCCTTAAAGTGATTTTGAGCATGTTTCAAGACACTTTTTCACCAAAAAGGAATGGTCGTACCCCAATAAAATTTGGCATGTGTATCAGGTACCTAAATCCTCTCAACTTTGATAGTTTTCAAGTCCACATCACGTTACATGACGGCTGGGTACACCTCGAAATCACCTCAACTCTGCTTGCTGTATAAGGTGCTTGAGTGTGTAGCGCGCCACGCTTGGCTGCGGCGCCCTAACGGGCACTTGATACATGGAATAAGTAGGTTGGCGTACGATGCTACTGTTGACACTCGATAAAAGATGTTCGTATGATAAATCAATAATGATTAACTTTTGCTTAAAAACCTCATGTTCATATTACCCAACTCATGGAAGATGAGAAGTGATTGGATTTATCCATTGTGTTCTTTCATTAATGACAGCTACATTGCAGTCTTCTGTTCGATTCTTATCATGGTTGTGAACGATCACAACAAATAAGGTTTGTCTTGAGTCTCGATAGCTAATTTGTAGAGCTATGGCGCGTTATAAGCCAAAGGTTCTGGGTTCGATCCCCAGTCGGGGCATACTTTTATTACAATTGCTATCATTCAATAATAATAATAATAATAATAATAATAATAATAATAATAATAATAATAATAATAATAATAATAATAATAATAATAATAATAATAATAATAATAATAATAATAATAATAATAATAATAATATAATAATAATAATAATAATAATAATAATAATAATAATAATAATGAATATATGGTTTTTTTTTAAGCATAAGCCCGCTTTAAGGACATAGTTATTGATTCATAGCAGTTGTCGAAAAAGTTTGCAAACTTTTTCGACAACTGCTATGAATCATTAAATAATAATAATAATAATAATAATAATAATAATAATAATAATAATAATAATAATAATAATAATAATAATAATAATTAGTTAAATCTCTTATCGTTCAACCGATATCTCTGAATACAAAATAAAATAAACAACGAAAAGCAATCCCTCACTAAAATTATCACTTCTAGAAACTTGAATGTTTTTGAATGAATGAAATAAATATTTTTATTATTTTGAGAGGGGCCTCTAAAATAATCTATTACTGATCGCCCAATCGATTTAAAATCTACTATCGATTTTCGGCAACTCGAACACAGTTGTTCAACCATCTGCACTGAATGTTCAACCTACTGAAACCGACATTGTTGGCTCGAGCGCTAAGCGCTTGACTTGACTCTGATTCGGGTTGTCCCTGGTTTGAATTTGGTCGATTTTGGCAATCCTTAACTGAAGTTTTTCCTGAGGTGGTTCACCACCCTTTTGACAGTTAGTAAATGGCGGTTTGCTCGGCTAAAAAGCAACCTACGTATATACAATTTTGCAAACTTGTCAATTAAGCAAACATGGACGTTCTTACAGTCATAGATTTTCAAAATTTTGACTTGATCAGCCAGAAAATTCACGAATATAGTCAATTTTGGACTTTTTAACAAAATTGAAATTCGTGAAATCTAATTTATTCTTTATAAATTATTTTAAACAAATTTTAGAAGTGTTACTATAGAAACCTTTATTTCCACTTTCTTGAGATATGTTCAAAATTTTTAACAACTGTCATGTCATTCAGCCGAGCAAACAGAAAATTGCCTAAAACGCAGGTGGTGAACGCTCTTAAGGGATTGAGTCCTCTTAAACAGCCCTCGGACATCCCTTCACAAGTGTCCTATCCTATCCGCAACCTACCTAGTTTATCTGAAGAGGGGCATATTGCACCCTATAACAGGTTTAATTCCCTCAAAAATATTTATAACATATCGACGTCATAAAACGTCTTAACAACCATTCGTGCAGTCTGATAAAAATATGCTTGGTAATTTTTACCAGCTATACACAATAAAATTTACAACTCGGTCCATAATCTTGGAAGCGTAAGCTTTGTCATACTAACACTATATTACTATCCTGGTGAAAACTTATAAAAATGTGTGATGAGAGAAAGTGTCTTCTATTTCTGTCTGCCCCGCTTCTAGGCCGTGTAAACATTGGTTAGCGTCCTGGAATGCAAACTACATAGTCTGGGAGTCTCCTATCTCGACTCCGCGAAGGTCTTGTCTGCCTGTGAATATCCGGCTGCTTCTGTAAACCTGCCATGGTCTAGTGTCAACAAAGTTTACCAAAGTGCTGGCTGAACGTATTATCAGCAATGGGCGGGGACCTCCGATTGAGTTCGGTTTGGCCTTGGCTAGAGGAAGCCGTCTACTTCTTCGGAGAGCTCAGTCCACACAGAGTACTAGCAGAAGCAGCATGAACTCCAATCAAGGTACGATTTTGTGATGGTTCATTGCTAGTATAATTTTCTTTAATCTGAACAGTACAGTTTTAAAGTCATTGAATCCAATATGAAAAAGCCAGACATAAATCAGAATCTTAAAGTGTTTAAAGATGATATAAGGAAAATGCGGTTTAATTTAATAAAAAAAGCAAAATATTTTAGAACATTTTGACAAGCACCCTTTTTGGCTATTAATTGTTAATTTTACAGGCTCACACTTAGGTAACGTGTTATAGGATGTAACTCAAATTTTTGTTGATTTTGTTTATTTTAAGTTCTTATTTAAATATGACTCTCCTTTTCACTAAAAACTAATTTTAATTTCTGTGAATTTGGTATGTGAACTTGATATTATGTATATACATTGTAAAACAAAAGTTGTTGTAATAAAAAAAAAGGAAAAAAAAATAATAAAAAAAAAAGTGTGTATAAAATTAGAATGCTCTGTTTAGTGTGTACCACGATAATGTTTGTATATTATTCTCAATTATATATTATATTAGACGAGGGAGCGCAACTACTGAGTTACAATTCAAGTCAAACGGCACTTCCTCTGTAAATGTGTGATGTGTGTGTGCTTGTGCTTGTGTGTGTGTGCGTAAAAAATCAGCCGAATTGCGCTATAATTTTAAACACACACATCCGGTACGAGTTAACTGAGAACTGTTAACAAAATCAGCAACATTCGCTGCGATTTAAACCTACAAGAAATAACAAATTGAAAAATAGTCTGTAAATGTGTAGGATTCAATTTAACGCCAATGGTTTTGTTCTTCAAGATGTCATTTTTATCGAATCATTTTTGTCATGCGGTGAATTGCATGCAGTGACCAAAGGTACATCGAATCTTACACGCTCAAGGTTCCCCAACATTTCGCTGGGAAATTGGATAAACCTTGCAATCTTTACATGTATTTCGTACTGGCTATGTTTTCCAAAGTACTGTATGCATTTCAAAACCTGTTCTTTCAATTTTGTAATACAACCCAGAAATTAAAAAAATATATCCCGACCGTTGTTTGAACCCGGGTCTCCAACATTCTAGCCAACTAGACCAAAGTCGTTAGACGAGTGAGAGAATCGTGTGTTAAATACCCAGGAACATTTGCATTTAAGTTCATTGATATATTGGTATAAATTATAGGGTTTTGTTTTTTAGTTGGTATAAGGGCGCGTCAACTGTAAGGCCATAATGCGCACTCCAGCCTGTGATAGGCTAGGCATGCTGTCTAGGTCTAGCCTTAGGTAGTGGGAGAAAAGGGAATGTTACCGGGTACTCAACACATGGCTCACTCTCTCGTCTAACAACGACGCGCCTAGCTATAAAGCAAATTAGCCAAAACTCCAATAGTTGTTGCAGTCTTTATCAATTTAAATGATCTCTGTGTTAGAATATAATTTTTTGATATGATAATTTATATTGTTAATCTAAAAAGGAGTAATTTTTCATGATTTTATTTACATGACCGATAACACTAAAAGTCATATAATTTAACAAATTAACAACAGAATAATTGATTGTAAATAAATTTTAATATTAATCACGAATCATGCACAATTTCGAATTTCGATTTTTTTAAATTTCAGTCGACAATAAAATGTAATTTATGTTCCAAGCTCCGGTTCTGAACATACTTGACTCAAGTAGTGATACTTTTAACCGATTTAACGCATATGTGCTTATATGAAACGCTTCGACACTGACACTGGCCAGTGTCCATACATCGAATCTTGTGTTTTCAAGTGGGTGGGTTTGTGACTTACGACACTTACTTCATTGCCAACGGCGAAATACGTGCAGGAATGTATTTTAAAAAATTCGCTTGTTCGCAATGTTACTAAGAAGCAAATAATCAAGTGATTATACGTCTTAGTTATGTACACAATTTGAAATTAGCCCTCGAGCTATGGTACTCTCTTGAGTTTGATATACAATTTTTTGTAGGGCTCAGTATGAACAATGGACGTCCACAACACAGAATATGTATTTTGTTTATTGATTGATTAAAAACGTATCCATATAAGGCGAAATATGTTTTTTTATTGAGATAAAAAGTTTATAAAAAACATTTTCTCTTTCCCGCTCTTTTATTAAGGAAACTCTCTTCACGTCATATTTCATAATATCAACAGCATCATTTATGAATGAATTTGACGACAGCCTCAATACTGAAAACTAAGGCAGCTAATATTATCAATGCTAGCCAAAATTTGTGAAAATCACCATACTTAACCGCTCATGAAGCCTTCAAAAAACAATTCTTAATTTTTGCCATTTCATTGTAAATTAAAAGTATATAACAAAATCAAATCATCTAGAAAATAAAATAATTACACACACCAGCAACGAAATGTACCGTACTTCAAAGTTCAAACGTGATAAAAAGAGTGGACTAGTTTTCTAAATACGAGTAATTCTGGGAAAAAAATACGTCAAAACGTGTTTTCCCCGCCCAAAAGATGTGTAAAACTTTAAGCTGTCAACATCAGTTTTGTAATAATGAACCAAGTTTGAAAGACTTCCCTGATAGATCACCGTTACAACCTCCAGTTCTAAACATCTGAATTGATACTAATTTATATCAGTTATTTCGTTTATTTTGATTAAGGGCGCGTCAACCGCTTGGTAATATAGTCGTTAATAGTTATAGTCACAGCACACGTGTTTGTGTGGAAATGGCTGTTTATACAACGTGGAAACAATATTTAGCCACTTGGTAATAGAGCATATTGTAATAACAGTCTTAACGTTTTTTCTTACTTAAAAAATAATTGTCCCTAGGACTCAATCTTGTAAGCTATGCTATCATTATGGGTTTAATTATACAAGCTTGAATTTGCGGAGATAATTCATAGTTCATAGTTCATAATATGTTTATTGTAAATATAATATAACATTTGTATACGATTAAGAATTAATTTATGTGTCATGACACCAAATGTATGAGCATTCTTCCATTATACTCCATTGATCAATATGTCCCCAAAATTACAATAACAACATAAGGAATTTTCAACACCTGCCTTGTTGTGTTCAACCAGGGATCGTGCCCCTGGTGGAGGCTAAGAGGTTCATGGTGGACTCACTGACAGCGGTGGGGACGTGCAATGAACATGCGTGCGCCATGGCAGACTTGCTGTTGGCTGCCGACCACAGAGGGCATCAGAGTCACGGGCTGAACAGGCTTGGTGAGTAAGCTACACCCTTTCAGTACTGATTTGAACCATTTCTATTACAGTATTTAACCGTAAAAGCACGTTTGTATATAAAATCCCCCACAAATACAAAAATTTGCAAAAAAAAAAAATGGCAGCCAAGCTCCCCTTCAAAAGTCTTCGACTGTGAATGCTGTGAGATATAGATTAAGTTGAGCCAAGCTTTTCATTCTTTCTCCCTAGTTTCGCATTGAAAAGAAAGTAAGATCATTTCGCCTGTTGACGAGCACCAAGCCAACCATTTTCGTGGTAAAAAAGTAAAAGAAAATGGTTGGCTTGGCGCTCGTCAACAGGCGAAATGATCTTAATTTTTTTCAATGCGAAACTAGGGAGAAAGAATGAAAGCTTGGCTCAACTTAATCTATATATCACAGCATTCATAGTCGAAGACTTTTGAAGGAGAGCTTGGCTGCCGTTTTTTTATATGCATTTTTGTATTTGTGGGGGATATTACATCTTTATGTTTTTTGTTACCTATTAAGGCGTTAATGATGGACTTTGAATGATTAATATGTTAAGTTGAGAGTTGTTTTTTTTACTTTTTGGGCCCACGGTCCCCTCACATTTGCCCCCTTTTGTTTTGGGCGCTAGATATTTATAATGAGCATGTTTAATTTCAAGTTTGTACAAATTACTACGCCTGAGTAAATACGCGTTTTGATTTTCATTATGATTTTCCCTGGTCCCCATTGCCCGGTTTTGGTTTTGGAAGCTAAAGTGATTGCGCATGATGGACATTTATGTGTGGTCCAAGTTTCAAAGTTCTAAGATTTACACTTTTCTCTGTATAGCGTCTTATTCATATGAGTACGGAATTTCCAAGCTTTTGATAATTTTGATTTTCTCCGGTACCCGTTACTCAATTCTATATTTCCATATTCAAAAGTAATAAAGAATGAGAGATATCGAAGTGTATTCCACGTTTGAAACTTCTCAGTTACAGCGTTTTCTAAATGATTAATATTTTTAAGTTCAGAGTTGTTTTTTGACATTTTTGAACTCACGGTCTCCCCAATTTTGTCCCTTGTGTTTTGGACGCTAGATATTTATAATGGTTAGAGCATGTTTGATTTCAAGTTTGTATAAATTACTACGCCTTAGTAATTACGTGTTTTGATTATCATCCAAAATTTTTATTTTCTCCGGTCACTGTTACCCGATTTTTGTTTTGAAAGCAAAATGCATTGCGTCTGAGGTACATCTAAGTGTGGTCCAAGTTTCAAAGTTTTAAGATGTACCGTTTTCACTGTAGGGCTCAATATATCTCCGCGGAGAATTAGCTAGCTACTGTTTGTCTCACCATATCCTGAGCCCGGCGTTTTAGGGTTCAAAGAAACTAGGATGTCGCCTGCTCTATTATGAAAGGTTGTAAACCCGTCCGAATTTGACTGGAAGGATGGCCTCTCCGTAAAAACAAAGTACAGTCACATCCGATGCAAGTTGGTTGCAACCTCCCGAGTATCGAAAACCACTTGTATGTAGGCCTGGGTTTAGAGGTTTACTCTTCTTGCTGTGCCTACATTACCATAATGCCGCGCAAGATCAACGTTTCAATTACACTCGCTCCATCAATACCATCCCCATACAGGACATAGGGCCAATATCGCACTTGATGTGACTGTACTTTACTGCTCTGCGAAGTCCACTTAAAGCTGTCAAACTGTGATACGTTTACAATGCGACCACCATAGCCTGCACTCTTTGAACCCAAAAAACGCCGGGCTCAGGATATGGTGAGACCAAATAGTAGCTACCTAGCCAGCCAGCCAGCCATAGTCCTTCACCCAGAGACCTTTTGCTTACAAAAAAGGTCGACGCATTTTGACTCTGGAATATGAAAAAACAAGGTTTCCTGAATACTTTTTTATGAGGTGATAAGCTGGCAAAGGGGCCAAACCACGCCGCTATCTTGGATTTGTCAAATTCAAACAATTGGCTATAAAAACCAAAAACCGCTAGCCCGATTTTGAAAAATTTAGTGTTTTAGATTTGAAATTTTCATTAAAAATGTATGTGTGTGTAACCAATTTGTAAATTTTGTAATTGTATTATCCAAATAAAATACATTTTCTGAGTCAATGTTTTTTGTTCTGGAATGTTTGGGCTTATAACTTTTAAGAGAGCGCCTTAATTGAAAAAGTACTTCATGTAATCCTTTAGATAACTTAAATTCAAACAAAACGCAACCACATTTAGGTCTTTATCTCTATTACTTCCGAGATATGAATTTTTGAAGAGTCGTGCCACCCTTGCTTGCTGCGCCTATCAACGCAGGCAGCTTTAGGTTGCGGGTACGATTTTTTTTGTTTTTCGTTCTCGTTCTTCGTCGACTCATTTTGACTTGGGAATATGATATAACAAGGCTTCCTGAATACTATGTCAGAAGTGATAAGCTGGCAATGAGGCCAAACACCCGCCATCTTGGATTTTATCAAATTCGAACAACTGACTGTAAAAAACCAACCCGCTAAACCGATTTTGAAAAAGTTTAGTGTTTCAGATTTAAAATTTAATTTCAAATGTTTTTTGTGTAAACAATTTGTAAATTTTGTAATTGTTTTATGCAAATAAAATACATTTTATGAGTCAATGTTTTTTTCTGGAATGTTTGGCTTTAACTTTTAAGAGAGCGCCTTAATTGAATAGGAACTTCATGTAAACCTTAAGATAACTTTAAATTCTAATATAGCACAATCAAATTTTGGTCTGTACCCCAATTAGTTCCCGAGATGTGAATTCTTCCGCGCTTGTCAACCAGGTTCGGTGCGCGAGCGATTTTGTTGTCTTTCGTTCTCGGATTATCTTTTGATAGTTTATTTCAATGGTGTTTTTGCTTTTTTTTTTTGCACCCAGTTACGGAATACGTACTTTTTATAGGGACTTTGAAAATTTTTCGAAGGTGTCCTCGACTAGATAGACCAGTCATATTTGCCAGGGCTATGGATGAGGTTTTATCACATAGCAAAACAGATTTTTTGACATTGACTTCATGAATTCAAAAAACCTTGTTGACTACCTGACACTGCCCCATAAGTGTATGAATGATTCACAGATAAAGAATTTGTTTCAAAAAACAAAAGGATATTCATAGCGGTTGGCGGAGATATGGTCTAGAAAAGACCATTAATCGCTCCAAAAAAAAGGGGCATGGGGTCATTGGATGAACTAAAAAAAAAATATTTGTTGCAGAGTGGGAAATTATATATTTATGAAATGTTAGCTGTACCAAAATGCATAGAGACATAAGTAAAACCGAAAAATTTTCAACACCAATGATTTTTACAGTCAGAATACAGCTCGTCTAGAACTTCAGCTTACGAGGAGAAGATTCAAACTATGATCCACTTCATACGCTCTCATGAGAACACGTTTGAACTCACTGATAATCGTTTGCATACCATAATAACCCAAGTGTAATGTCTAGCGACATTCGAAATCAAATACTTAATGTGAAGAAAATTGGTGATGGAGCCTGTCTTGAATTAGAAAGAACTATATTCATTAACGAAAGTAAGCGGATTTATGATACAAAACACCGTACAAACTTGCAAACATGTGATCAAGGTATAACACTCAATCTAAAGCTCAACTCTCAAAGCTTGTGTCTTAAAAATAAAATATGCACAAGTACAACGATGCTTGATATTGCTCTCATCAGAGGACTCGATCTTTAAGACATTCTGACTTATGAAGTATGTCCGTTTTTTGATGGGTTTATAAGTAAATCTAAGAACAGCGATCAGTGTCTGCAATTGAAAAAAAGTTGACTACAGAAGCATTAGCAGCAAGCATTATAAAATGCATCTTCCGCCCAATAATAGTCATACAGCACATCTCTTCAACGTCATGGCGGGTTGTTAAAAAAATTCGGGTCAAAGAGCAAACGGGCATTGGGAGACAATCAGATCGATTTATACATTTACACTCAACGCTTCAAGGGCTCCCAAATACCAAAAGGATAGATTTGGTATTTGATTTCTACTTCGAGGGAAACACTAAAGCGTAGCGGTGATCTACTGTGAAATTTGAGTATACCCTATGTTTATAATTAGTGTTAGTTGTATAACAAAATGCAAATGCACGGCAAAATAGTTCTTTTTAATTTGTACTTGGAACATTTTAGTACATGCAAGCAGTAAAATACGCATTCATCATTATAATTTCATTATCTTTCATCTATGAGATAATCAAACTGAAGACAAATAGAAATGTAAAATATTGGTATTGCCTTCAAAATGTAGGATTGAATGAATGAAGGAATATTGACGCAATAGTTTTAATTTATTATAACATGAGAAAATTGTGGGAGTTAATGTTAATTAGTCTTTTAAGCATCAATTTGCAATAACGGAAAATTGTAACGAAAAGATTGCTTTCCTCGATCAAAAGATAATCTTATTCCGTTCGTCTACTTGCTAAAAAAAATCGTACGCTGCATCCAGTAAGTAAATGAAGGTTTATTCCTGAAAGAGTTCAAACTCAATTCGTTTCAGTAATACACATAATAATAAGATTATTAAGAATATGTGAGGAGTTAATCTTCAACCCTTTTGAGGTCTTTTTAGAATTAACTGATAACATTGATCCAATGCAAATAATACCATTGAAATAAACTATCAATAGATAATCCGAGAACGAAAGACAACATAAATCTCACGGGCCCCGAACGTTGCCTGGCTTCACAAGCGCGGCAAGCAAGGGTGGCACGACTCTTTCAAAAATTCATATCTCGGGAAGTAATTGGGATACATACCTAAATTTGATTGCGTTATGTTTGAATTGAAGTTATCTAAAAGGTTTACATAAAGTATTTTTTCAATTAAGGCACACTCTCAAAAAGTTACATGCCAAACATTCCAGAACAAAAACATTGACTCAGAAAAAATACTTTAATTGCATAAAACACATAATTGTTTTATGCAATTAAATTATTACAAAATTTACAAATCGTTAACACATACATTTGAAATTAAATTTTAAATCTGGAACACTAACCTTTTTTAAAATCGGTTCACCGGTTTGGTTTTTATGGCCATTTGTTTGAATTTGATAAAATCCAAGATGGCGGCGTGTTTTGGCCCAATTGCCAGATTATCACCTCATGACATAGTATTCAGGAAGCCTTGTTATATCATATTCCGAAGTCAAAATGAATCGACGAAGAACGAGAACGAAATACAACATAAATCGCACGCGCACCGAAAGCTGCCTGGCTTGATAGGCGCGGCAAGCGAGGGTGGCACGACTCTTCAAAAATTCATATCTCAGGACGTAATTGAGATAAAGAACTAAATTTTGTTGCGTTTTGTTTGAATTAAAGTTATCTAAAAGGTTCATAAAAAGTACTTTTTCAATTTAGGCGCTCTCTTAAAAGTTATAAGCCAAACATTCCAGAACAAAAAACATTGACTCATAAAATGTATTTTATTTGGATAATACAATTAAAAAAAATTACAAATTGACTACTTATGTACATTTTAAATTAAATTTCAAATCTGGAACACCAAACTTTTTTAAAATCGGTTTAGCGGTTTGGTTTTTATAGCCAATTGTTTGAATTTGACAAAATCCAAGATGGCGGCGTGTTTGGCCCCTTTGCCAGCTTATCACCTCATGACATAGTATTCAGGTAGCCTTGTTTTATCATATTCCGAAGTCAAAATGCGTCGACCTTTTTTGTAAGCAAAAGGTCCCTGGCTGATGTACTACCAGAATGTTTCCGACGTTGTTGAGAGCTAGTAGGTAACCCAAACGTTTCCCGCTCGATTTTTGTGATGGAGCAACAACACTTTACCAAATTGTTAATTATACATTTAGATTGATAAAAATTTTAGGTGTCACCCCCCCACCCCCTGCAGGGGGTGGGGGTGGAGGGTTTTGTGATTATTACCATAGACACAAAACTAAACCATGAATTTCTTTAAAAATTCGTAGATTTACTAACACACAATGCTGAGTTTAAAAAAAAATACTAGAAGTTCGAAAAAAGACGCCATCTTGGAAAAAATCTCACATTTTCGACATTATTTACCAGTGTAAACTGCAGTAAAATTTTAAAATTTTAAAATAAATTTAATTACGTTCTTTAATGTTTGTTTAAATAAAAAAAATTGAAATTTTAAAAATCGTTGATATTTACACTTTTTATGTTGATATTTACATGTTCTTATGACATCCCTGTTTTGAGTATTTCACTTATAAAATCACGAACGAATATTTTCAGGGATGGTACTGGGCATAATGTTTTCACAACTTTTTTAACTGCAAACTGGATTTTAATGTAATACAGCTGA
>JAMZAV010009855.1:0-22649 GCA_024449915.1 Sweltsa coloradensis
TGTAAGCGTAATGGGGATTCATGTAGATAAGTATTTATGTATTTATAGGAAGCTTCGAAAAGTTTTCAAGCGCGTTGTGGATGCTATTTAAAAAAGCGTAAATGCGATTTTCATGAGAAATTTTTCGATTACGCAAAAATTACACACGAATATATTAATTCAAAAAATAAAGGTTCTCTAAAAAAATCATCACAATCGGATAAAGAATGTAGGTGTTATAAGCCGAAGAAATTTTAAAAATGAAAAAAATCGTAAAATTGCGATTTTCATGAGAAATAATTTTTCGATTGCGCTCAAAAACGTGGCAGTTCTAAGTTTAGAGATTTCGAAGGCCCCCACAAAATTTCATCGCCATTGGAGTATCGGTTTAGCCGGAATCGTGTTAACAAACACACAAAAATACAAACAGAAAAAAGAAGGGAAAAAAACATTTCGGATTTTTTTCTCCAGTGTAGTTAAATGGAATCTTCGCTTCGCTCGCTACGCTCATCCAATTACTTGTTATTGCTGTTCGTTTCCATTGTTGGTGAATAATTAATGCTTCAAGTGTAGGATTTGTCTGTGAAAAGTAATTAAACTAGGAAAACGCTTAAGTCCCGCCGCGTTGTTGGATGAGCGTAATTGGTGCATTGAGCTACCATGTGTTATGTGGTTTTTTCTGTTGTTCTGTGAAAAAATCATTCCTAAGTTGAAGATTTTTTTAAAATTAATTTAAATTAAATAAAAAATAAAACTTTAATCTTTAATTTTTTTAATTAATCGTAATTTTAAAAAAGAAAAAAAATCGTAAATTTTCGATTTTCATAAGAAATAGTTATTCGATTGTGCTCAAATTTCACAAGAATATATTAATTGATAAAATTAAGGTTCTGTAAAAAAATCATTACAATCGGATAAAGCATGTAGGTGTTAAAAGTCAAAAGAATTGTTTTAAAAAAGAAAAAAACACGTAAAATTTTGATTTTTATACGAAATAATTTTTCGATTGCCCTCAAATTTTACACGAATATCTTAATTCATAAAATAAAGGTTCTGTGCAAAAATCATTAAAATCGGATAAAGCATGTAGGTGTTATAAGTCGAAGAATTTTTTTAAAAATCGAAAAAAATCGTAAAATTGCGATTTTGATGAGAAATAATTTTTTGATTGTGCTCAAAAACGTGGCAGTTCTAAGTTCAGAGATTTCGAAGACCTCCATAAAATTTCATCGCAATCGGAGTATCGGTTTAGCCGGAATCGTGTTAACAAACAGACAAAAATACATAAAAAAAAAAGAAAAAAAAAAAAAAAACATTCCGGATTTTTTCTCCAGTGTAGTGAAATGGAATCTTCGCTCCACTCGCTACGCTCGCTACGCTCATCCAATAAAAGTAAAACCCATTCACACAAAAGTCTTAATTTTACCCTGTGTATTTTGGATTAACATTATACTTGTTATTGAAAGTTAAGACTGTGTTTCTACTTACTAGGAAAACGCTTAAGTCCCGCCGCGTTGTTGGATGAGCGTAATTGGTGCATTGAGCTGCATTGAGTTACGCGGATTTTCTGTTGTTCTGTGAAAAAATCATTACTTATTCGAAGATTTTTTTAAAAATTAACTTAAATAAAATTAAAAATTAAACTTAATTTTTTTAATAAATCGTAATTTTTACGTAATTTAAAAAAATAAAAAAATCGTAAAATTGCAATTTTCTAAGAAATAATTATTCAATTGCGCTCAAATTTTACACGAGTATATAATTCATAAAATTAAGGTTCTATAAAAAAATCATTACAATAGGATAAAGCATGTAGGTGTTATATGTCAAGAATTGTTTTAAAAAAGAAAAAACCCGTAAAATTTCGATTTTCATGAGAAATAATGTTTCGATTAAGCTCAAATTTCACACGAATATCTTATTTCATAAAATTAAGGTTCTGTTAAAAAATCATTACAATCGGATAAAGCATGTAAGTGTTATAAGTCGAAGAATTTTTTAAAAATCGAAAAAAAATCGTAAAATTGCGTTTTTTATAAGAAAAATTTTCCCGATTGCGCTCAAAAACGTGGCAGTTCTAAGTTCAGAGATTTCGAAGGCCTCCATAAAATTTCATCGCAATCGGAGTATCGGTTTAGCCGGAATCGTGTTAACAAACACACAAAAATACAAAAAAAAAAAAAAAAAGAAAAAAAAACATTCCGGATTTTTTTCTCCAGTGTAGTGAAATGGAATCTTCGCTTCGCTCGCTACGCTCGCTACGCTCATCCAATTAAGTTACATTTATTTATGTAAGAGTAAAGTTGGTTGTGATATGTAATACTGTTGGCTAAGGTACCGATATTTTGTTAGCATTTCTACTCACCAGAGCAAAAGAGTTTTCTGTCCCTACGATGCAGTATAAAAAAATTGTTGCTTTTTGGCACGGATCTGTCGCGTTAGCGCCAGCTGAAAGTACCCAGGAGACAAATAAGTCACACAAGTGCAAGGCGATACTCCAAACCTCCAAACTCATCATACTCATTCGGTAAGCATACTTATACCCACATCAGGCGGGTAAGAAAACAACATCCCTATCAATAAGCTTACACTAACAAATCATCGAACTAACAAACGAACAATCTAAAAAACTGAAAAACAATTAATAAATTGTTACAAAAAACTAATTAACTAAACTGTGATTACAGTCCATGAATTAATAATTAATAAATTTAACCCAACAAACTATAACAAACTTTTTGTAGATCAGTTTTGTTAACTGTTTAGGATATTATATTAAATAAATAAAATACGTAATAACGTACCAGTAGGCCTATCAAACAAACTATCTCATGAATTTCATCTCTATCTGGGTGCAAGTGCCCTTAAACACTTCAAGCTTACCTGTCCCAATGCACGCATCTAACTTTTCCTGCATCTTTTTTCTCTCATCTTCAGCTTTAACTGCAGAGAAGAAGTTGTCTGTTGGTATGATTGTGCCATCTTCTTTCATCTAAACCAAATAAATGTATGTAAATATATTTTTAAAAAAGGGGGTCAGAGGCCAAACGGGTCAAGTGACAAAATTGTGATTCTGAGATAAATGGACTTAAAGTTAGACTCATGTTGTAAAATATAGGTAGGAGTTTATTGATCAAGTCAATAACTATGTACAGGAGAACTATTTTACTAAAGTGATTTTTACTTACCAATCCAAAAAAAATAAAAATTGATATCATATGGCGAGTATGATTGATAAAAAAATCACTTGGCTCTTTTGGCCTCTCAAACTTTTTTTACATACTTTCACTTGTACTTTTTATTTCTTCATCTATTCTAAGTCATCATAGTCTGAGAGGAGAAAATCTTCATCATTCTCATTTTCTGCCCTAGGCCTAGGCCCTAGAATGATTTGAAGTGACTAAACAAGGTTATGTTCAACAATATTTTGATTGGAAGTGAAAACAAAGGAAAATAATCATTTAAAACATAGTCCACAAATACTTTACACAATATACATAACTAATAAGCTTATACAGACAATGCTCACCTGGAATATCCATCATACTGGCATTTTTGTTGATTTTGTTCCGTGCCATCATCACTGACAGCAGCCTGACAGTAAACAAATTGCACTTAAACCCTTTGGCTTCCAAGCCGGCAGTTGCTTTTACTAAGAAGTTTAACTTCTACACGCTAGATGGCAGCATGGGTGAACAAATTCACTTGAATCCTTTGGCCTCTAGGTAGTTACATGTATTAACATTAAACTTGTGCACCTAACTCATTTTAAATTTTTTTGTCACTTGACCCGATTGGCCTCTGACCCCCTCTATTGTACTTTACTAATGGCTAGTCTCACAAATGCATACTTACTAGTTCCAGTCTTTTTAAGACACAGTCCGTTGCGCAAGAAACTTTCATATTCGCCGGTACAGCAACATTACCGGTTCGGGCCGTTTTCAGAACTTGACCTGCAACAACAACAGTATGCTCGAATTTGTGTGATGTGTCATGTTCAAAACGATATAAGAGAACAATGCCCACAGCCACAGTATTAAAAATAACAAACGTTATAACACTATAGGATCAAAAAAAATTGTATTTGCACAAACTTTGTTTACTCTCATATTATACCAGCCAACTGTTTTGATTAAGCGAGCGAAGCGAGCGTTTCCATTTGACTCTGCCGGAAAAAATAGTCACTAGCTTTTTTTTTTGTGTGTTTTTTTTTTATGTCTCGCCATAACGTTCGAACGGAGGCTCGGATCGAGTTGAAATTTTGACCATCCGCAAGCTTTGTTCTCGATTAAATGCCATTAGTTTTGTGGCAAAATCGTTAAAAAAGTTAAAAAGTTACATTAAAGTTAATCGAAAGTTTTTTTTTCAAACTAAACGGCGACAAAATCTGAGATGGCCAAATCATTTAGAATGTCCGCCCGGTCACGAATATGTTAATTTTATTTTGATCCGATAAGTAGTGTAGATGGAAATTACATTATAACAAAGTACCGTTACCATGGCAACGGAAAGTTGCGTAGCTTTTTTGGCTCATGATAGCGGTCGAACGAAGGTTCGGATCGAGTTGAAATTTGGACCATCCGCAAGCTTCGATCTGGATTGAATGCCATTAGTTTTGTGGCAAAATCGTTCGAAAAGTTACAAAGTTACATTAAAGTTAATCGAAAGTTTTTTTTTCAAACTAAACGGCGACAAAATCTGAGATGGCCAAATCATTTAGAATGTCCGTCCGGTCACGAATATGTTAATTTTATTTTGATCCGATAAGTAGTGTAGATGGAAATTACATTATAACCAAAAGTAACGTTACTATGGCAACGAAAAGCCGCACGGGGCTCGCACTATGCACTGCCACCTAGAAGTAATCAAAATACTATCGAGGAAGCAGTGTATTATTTGTTTCCAAATAGTTAAAATAGTTTTCCCAAAGAAATGATGTCAAGGTCCTCTAGATGGCGGTGGATTTTATCCACAAAGTAAAAATTTACCCACGGGTTTACCCAAATACCTTGGCAATATAATAAATAATATTGGAAACATGGCCCCGTGGACAGCAAACGTCACAAATTTTAAAATTTAAAAAAATGTGCAATGTGGGTCTAGCTATAACACGTGCTCGCTTATCAACGCGTCCAACTGAGCGTTTCCTAGTACTTTAAGACTCACACTATAAGGCCTACATTCCTAGATACTTCATAGAAATTCTCAATAACATAATTTAGTTTTCATATTTGCTATCATTACGCCCCCAGGGTCTACACCTTCTCACTCATGGTGACATCATGCTTGTACTCACCTTTGATCTAGCTTGACATAAAATAAGTCACTGGCTCCAGTTAATGTTACAGCTTTTTTGGAAGGGATTTTACCAATGTTATCAACCAAAAGGTTGGTTTCTACCAAGTCCAGAGATCAAGGAACATTGTGTTTGCATCCTTATTCCTTACCCTTGCTCTTGCTGGTTTCTCGGCGCCTCAATATTGTTCTCCTGCACCCCACCACACTGTCTTCAAACGTCTGTCCCAGCTCCTGTCCCAGGGACAGTTTCCTACGAGCGCCGCTAGCAGCACTACGGTTGCTCTAGAAACACATTAGTGTAAGTGTTTGGTGTTGACCAGCAGAATCACAAACCAGTGACCTACGACTACCAGTTATCATAGAGCTATTGGTGGTTGTAGTAAAATATGTAATCGGATTCGTATTTACACTAGTTTTAATTTACTATGGTGACAGTAAACTTATACTCATTCAACTGCAATATGCTCAATACAACATTTACTACCCCACCACTACCTACATCACCATCACTAAAACAGCAACACTTACTATAATATTAGATATTTTGTGTTAGATGGTTCTATATTCAGCTTCTTAGAAAATTGACTAATTTATCTTACTTGACCATAATCAGTAAGTAGAAAGCATTCAGCATACACTCTATATCAGTTTGGAAGTAGAACAGAATAGCACGTAATAATTCAAGCATTTCTTATCTATTTCCAGGAAAACCTTTAGAAAGCTTGCATATTTTGTCTGAACGTTTCTCGCTTTTGAATCTTTTATTGTAACAATTTACTGGATGTGACAATCTACAGATAACTAATTCAATAATATTAATTCAAAATGGCGAATTACTTTAGATCTGTTGAAGGAAATTCGCACAACTCCTTGCATTGTCGTTACTCGTGCAACCTGCAACAAACTTAAATTAGTGTCCCTATACTCAACTCCCCCACCCACCACCTTAATAATAATTAACAAGACCAGTTAGAGTAAGTGTGCGGTGCGTGTGCGTGTGCGTGTACTCGGATAACTCTTGTCGTATCTACCTCGATCACATGCACTGCCCCTAGAGCAATAGCTACAATCAGTGCTAACTTAACCATGGTTTGTGACACACTACCTGATAATTAATAACACCAGTTAGAGTTAGTGTGTTTGTATTTTGCACAGTTATTACCATCGTTAGGCTTCAATTATGAACTTTTATACGGTGTTTACGACATGTCCCTCACTTTCCAACATTAATTAACCTCATATTATCCTTTGTCCCCAGAATATAATGATGTGTACATGTGAAATTAGAATTACCCTTAGCCACTAGTGCATGTTGTTCCATTACAGGACTTCCGTTCACAATATTGGATTATTATTGCAACATACATTTTTTGAAAGTATATTTCCTAAAATATTAACTGTGAGATAAACAGTTTTATACGGTTTTATTGTACAACCACGTTTGCTTAAAAACCGTACAGTGAATACAGAAAATAATCGATTTCTATTGTGTATCACTTATTTCTCAAAATTGTCACGTGCACCGTACATGTGCAACTGAAAGGTCAGTTGACAGGTTTACTACATTGTTTCCGTCTGGACGGAGTAAAATTATATACCCCCTTGAACATCCGACGACTGACGGGTCGCAGGTTTTCATCTGAGACCACAATAGTGGGACGAGACTTGATGGCCTGTTTACAATTATTTTTAACGAGATGTTTAGCCTGAATAAACTGGATAAAGGAATAAAAATAAACAAATAAAATAAATTAATTGTATTTAGAGTCTACCCACTCAGTTACATAACTGATTTTCAGTGGGGGACAGTGACTAAAAAAAAGTAAAGTAAAGTATGTAAAGTAAATAAGTAGAAATCACTGCGGAAACAGCTATATTTGTACTGTATACTGCAAATAATTAAATTTCCTAAATCATTTAAGACCGTGGGATAACAGCGAAACCTTGTAGACTTCACTTAAAACATTTAAAGACCAATGTCACACGGTCTTAAATGTTTTATAGGAAATTTAATTATTCACAGTAGTGAGCAGACAGCAAAACCAGTAAAACTATGAAACTGTTTGATGATTTGTTTGTGCTTGAGATTTTTATTTTTCCATTGTCACTTGTTGTTTTAAATTAGGCTGCGTCTCGTTAAAAATATTTGTTTACCTTGTTTGAACGAGTGAGCGTAGCGAACGGTGTGATTTCCATTCGACTTAAACGGCCCTAATTGTTTTTCTGCGTGCGTGCGTGTGTGTGTGTGTGTGTGTACGTTGAAAATCAGCCGAATCGCTGAACAGATTGCGCTGAAATTTTAAACAGACATCCGGTACGAGTTTATTGAGAACTGCTAACAAAATCAGCAAGATTCATTGCGATTTAAACCTACAAGAAATAATAAACTGAAAAATAGACTTCCAATGTTTAGAAATTATTTTAACGACAATGTTTTGGATTTTGAAAAGATATTTTTGTTTGTTATTCGCCTGGCCGTGAAATGTCGTGCCCAAGGTTCTAGGCTCTAAATGAGAATGTATTTATTAATTTACTTTCTTATGGACCTTGATCACAGCCTTCCACAAATAATCAAAGATCCAACCGCCTATGCCTATGGGTCTTGTATATTTTGTTGTTTGTGTCAACAACAATCCGAACATCGCCGCCATCTTTTGGTCTGGCTTCCCTCAGTTCGTGAAATATTTGCATTTTATTAAAAGTGAATTGAACTATTTGTAATTGATATTTTATTAAGTTATCAATCAAATTACTATAGCCGGAAGTATCCTATAGTGGCTCGTGTATTTACTTTGTAAGTTATCGGATGTGTTGACGTATATTCCCTGTTATTTATTTCGTCATTGGTTTGCATGTATTCTCTCTGAAGGCCTAGGCCTAGGTCTGTCCAGCACGGTTGTGTACCGTCCATAATAACCCTTCTTTCCTCCCCCTACCCGTGTCTGGTTCTGACCAGCATGGGATTTTCCTCCCCACATCCCCTATAGGTTAGAACAACTCGTGGCTGGTTCTGTCCAGTACCTTTTCCTCCCATTGTCCGTGATTGGTTCTGTCCAGCACGGTTATGTACCGTCCATAATAACCCTCCTTTCCTCCCCCTACCCGTGGCTGGTTCTGTCCAGCACAATTGTTCCTTTCACAATCTCCTGGGCTAGACTGACGCATTGTGACCTAACGGTTGACGCGATATTAAACCAAATAAACCATTTTTTTTCATTCTTAACCCTCCCCCTCGCTTCCCGCCTGTGGCCGGTTGTGTCCAACACGTGACTGTCCGACCCACACTAGGACAGTGTGGTGCAATTAACTGGTTTTGTAAATTTGTTTCTTTGTATATTATATTACTTTTGTAACTAGTTACACTTCGTAATGGAGAACGCCAATAACTTAAAACCAAATAGAAAACGGAAAAAGCAATCTGACAAAACGAAACGTGTTAATAGTGCTAAACGCGTGCGTGTAAGTCGTGCTAACGAAACTATTACTGAGACTCTTCAGAGAAAAGAGGAAAACTCTGAACGTGAAGCTATTAGACGTTCACTTGAAAGTCCAGCCGAAAATCTCCAGAGAAAAGAGGACAACTCTAAACGTGAAGCTGCAAGACGTTCACTTGAAAGTCCAGCCGAAAATCTCCAGAGAAAAGAGGACAACTCTAAACGTGATGCTACGAGGCGGAAAAATGAAACAAAAGAACAAAACGATGTCAGGAAATCGTTAGATCTAGCTCGGACAAAGACTACAATCTCCCAGGAATGTCCTGAACAGTCAGCTGCTAGGAGAGCCAAACAACAAGGTCTAATGAAGTTATCACGTGAGAGGGAAAGTCTAGGAGAGACAACTGCTCAGCATGAACAAGACGTCATTGCACATCGAGCTAGTGCTAAGTCAGGGGTCACTGATGCTTCACTGAAACTTAAGTTTGAGACTTATATGGGTAACTTGAAATGGGCATCGTGTGATGAGTGTCAAGTCAAGTTTCCCGGCCTTAAACTTGTGTCTGGAGTGTGCAGTGCATACAAGCGAACGCCAGGTCTCTTCGCGGCCGATAACAATATGAACCCGGGTATTGTCCCTAAGGAGCTTTCTTGTCTATCCATGATTGAAACTTTACTGATTGTGTGATGTTTTGTTATGACACAACAGCTGACTGGTCACCGCTGCATGATGTGGATGCAGACAGCCACATAGAAGGCTGTGTTTGGTCATGTGACCTAGGCCTGGTGACTTCCGTTGCCTGTGGGTTGTAAGCCATGACATAGAGGTTTCACTTATGTATCGTATTACCTGTTTCTATTAATTAAAGAACCCAATCTAAGTTCAACAACGTGTTATTAATGTAACTAATAACAACCCTAATATCATCTCATGGTGTCAGAAGTACGCAGCAGAAATACAGGTTAGGATTCAGACGATAATAAAAGATAAGTGAACGCATAACCTCACATTCGCCGACCACATGGTAAGTGATAGCCTAGAATCACTTACAATTAGCATTTTCAGTTGTAAAAGCATAGTAACTGCCAAAATAACTTGAGAGAAAATGTCTAAAGAATATAGGAAGCCCCCGAATTGGAATTGTCGGGAAATGTCCATCAAAATTGGAAATTCTGGAAGCAGAAATTCGAAATATACATGAGGGCGTCACAGGGCTACAAAGAAGACCCTGAAGACCAAGTCGCAATATTTCTCAATCTAATTGGGGACGAAGCGTTACGGACGTATAATACGTTTGATTTGAGCAATCAAGAAAGGAAATCGCTCGAGGCCGTGATGAGCAGATTCGAAGCGTACTGTTCGCCAAGAAGAACATAGTGTTTGAACAATACATGTTTTTCAATCGTTCTCAAAGCGAGAGCGAAACATTTGACCAGTTCCTAACGCAGTTGAAGACCCTTTGCTAACTCGTGCGAGTTGGTGAAAACCTAAAACCGCTACTACTCCTACGTATAGTGGTTGGGGTTAGGTATCCAGGGATGAAGGAGAAACTACTACGAATTCCGGATCTCACCCTAGAGAAGGCATCAGAATTCTGCAGAGCTGCCGAAGTGAGTCGAGAGCAAGCACAGGTCCTGGAGGAGAAGACCGCCATCGACTACGTGAAGAAACAGCCCGGAAAAAAGCAGAAGACCGTAGGCCTACCGAAACCGCCTAGGCCTATGAATGATGGCAACAGTAGTGCTACAAAAATCAAGTGTTCAAAATGTGGGTACAACCATGTGCCAAAATCGTGTCTGCTTACAATAAGCAGTGTAATAAATGTAAAGGATTCAATCATTTTGCGAAATGTGCTCGAAGAAGAATGTACACGCCTGTGAGTGTGTAGAATCTGAAGAAAAACAATCTAACACCTCTGATAAAGATGAACTTTATGTGGAAATGGTGTCTGAACAGTATAAAATGCACAGTGTGCTAGGCCTAGAGGGACGTGAGTGGACATCAATAATTGATGTGGGCCTAGGCCTAGGAGGGCCCGCTGGTAAGGTAAAATTCAAACTAGACACAGGGGCTCAGGTGAGTTTCATACCTGTCAAGCTGTTCAAACAGCTAAACTGTAGTCAAATGCAAAGGTTGTTAAAACCAATACCACTTTAATAACTTTTGGCAACCACAAGGTTAAACCGGTAGGTAAAGTGGAACTAATGTGTTCTAAAGGACAAAATGAGCCAGTGAAAATTAGTTTCATGCTAGCAGACCTTGAATGTAGGCCATTGTTAGGTCTAAGTGCATGTGTACAACTCAACCTTGTGCAAAGAATCAATGTGCTTGAGGAAAGTAAGCCTAGTATGGGCCCAACCAAGGAAAAATCTACTTCAGAGTACAATGAGGTATTTTATGGTGAGTTAGGTTGCATGCCAGGTACGCATAAAAATAATTCTTAAGACAGATTGTGTGCCAGTTATCCACCCCCCTAGGAAGGTACCAGTGTCACTGAGGGGGAAACTAAAAGATACACTGGACTCATTGGAGTCGAGGCAAATAATTGAAAAAGTCAGTGGACCTACTGACTGGGTGAGTAACCTGGTAATAGTGGAGAAAGCAAATGGTTCTCTACGAGTGTGCCTAGATCCTAAAGACTTAAACAAAGCAATTAAGAGGGAACACTACCCGATCCCTACAACTGATGACATTCTGACTAATCTATCAGGAATGTCCTATTTCTCAGTCGTTGACATGTCTGAGGGATTCATGCAAGTACTTTTAGATTCTAGTTGTACAGACTACTGTACATTCAATAGTCCATTCGGCCGGTACAAATTCCTCAGAATGCCGTATGGTATCTCGTCTGCCGCTGACGTATTTCAGAAAAAGAATTTTGAAAACTTTGGTGATCTCGCTAATGTCCAAGTAATATTCGATGATTTAATCGTGGCAGGTCGAACGCTAGAAGAGCATGACAAGGCTCTCGTGTCGGTATTTGAGCGTGCTAAAAGCTTAGGTATCAAGTTCAATCCTGATAAGTTTCAGTTCAGGGTGAACGAGGTAAAGTATATGGGACACATAATTTCAGCTGATGGTTTGAAAGCTGATCCAGAAAGAGTGAAAGCAATTCGTGAATTGCCCTCTCCTGTAAATGTAACCGAGTTACGGAGATTTCTAGGGATGGTAAATTATGTGGGTCAATTCATTCCCAACTTGTCGAGTATTTCGGAACCACTTCGACAACTGTTAAAATATACCGTTCAATGGGAGTGGGGACCAGAACAGGTTAAAGCCGAGCTAGAAATAAAAAGGATGCTATGCTCAGCACCTACGTTACCCTACTATGACGAAAAGAAACCGTTGTGTCTGCAGACAGACGCATCGAAATCGGGCTTGGGTGCCTGTTTGTTGCAAGATGGTAGACCAATTGCCTACGCTTCTCGTAGCATGACCCCAACAGAATTTTCGTATCCTCAAATAGAAAAGGAAATGCTCGGGATTTGCTATGGTGTTCAAAAGTTCCACCAATATATTTACGGTAGGCAAACGCGTGTCCAAACCGATCATAAACCCCTAATTCCGATTGTGACTAAAAACATAAATCAAATTTCGCCTAGACTTCAGCGAATGCAACTTAAGATACTAAAGTATGACCTGGAAGTTGAATATTTACCCGGTAAATTCATGTATATGGCAGACACATTGTCTCGTGCCTATCTGCCATACACAGTCAACGATGACCCGGAATTCAACCAAGTTATCCATTCAATCTCTAAACATCTACCGATGTCTGACGATAGGAGGGTTGAATTTCAGGTAGAGACAAAGAAGTGTGAAGAGGCAAACATTTTGCATGATTTACATACAATGGTTGGCCACAACACATTTATCAAGTCCCTTCCTCGGTTAAATATTTTTGGAACCTAAAGGATGAGTTATCCTTTGATGAAGGACTAATGTTTGTGGGTGACAGACTCTTTGTTCCTCCTACACTACGTAAACGCATGCTTGATCTCTTGCATCAAGGCCACTTTGGCATGGGAAAAACTAAAGCCAGGGCTAGACAAACATTTTGTTGGCAGGGTATGACTAGGGACATAAACAATCTTGTAGCAAGTTGTGCTACTTGCGAAAGGTTCCTCCCTAAAAACACTAAAGAACCTCTCTTGCCACATCCTGTCCCTAATCGAGCTTGGGAAACTATCGCAGCTGATATCCTTGAATATAAAGGAAGCTCGTATTTGGTAATCAAAGACTTCTATTCTAAATGGATAGAGTTAATTCAGATAAAGAACAAAACCGCCAAGGAAACTTATTGGCAAATTCAAAGCGGTATTCTCTCGGCTGGGCGTTTGCGATACGTTAATGTCGGACAACATGCCTTTTTCCAGTGCGGAATTTAAGGCATTTGCAAAGGCATGGCAATTTGAAACGAAAACATCAAGCCCGCGGTATCCAAAATCGAATGGCATGTCAGAAAATGCGGTTAAAATTGCTAAAAACATGCTCAAGAAGGCAAATCATACTAACGGTGACTTGTACATGTTTCTGCTTGAGTATCGAAACATGCCTATCACGGGAATGCAGGTTTCGCCAGCGCAACTACTGATGTCGCGAAAGCTGAAAACACGCATTCCAGTGGTAGCTTCTCAGTTAGATCCTTGTGTACAGACAAATGTAGTCCCTACCCTTCAGGTACTTCAAAATAAACAAAAGTTGTTTCATGACAGAAATGCTAAACCACTCATACCTTTGGAAAAGGATGAAAATGTTGTTTTGGGGGAGAGATGGTGTTTGGGAACCAGCTAAAATTATTGAGAAACATAATTTGCCTCGATCATATGTAATTAGTACTGAAGATGGGCAGGTGCTCCGTAGGAATAGGCATGACTTGAGGAAGTCAGCAGTTGTCAATAGACCTAGGCCTACTGATGCATTCAATCCAGCAGAGGAGGCTCAGCTGATTCCACCCAATTTCAATCCTGATATCTTGCCACGGGTGCAAATGTCAACCAGTAATGGTAATGCTAATGCTTCAAGCTCACAGGTACTTTCACCTGGTAAAGCTGTTCCCACTGGTAATAAAAATAATAATCAAACCGGAGTGGCGCATTATCAAACCACCTTTTCGATTTAATGATTATGTTTAATTTAAGTGATCACTATTGCAATACTGTACATGTTAATATAGTGGTACATTAGTAGTAAAGAACATTATGTATCCTCTCCTTATGGTTCATCAAACATGTGTATTTCTATTAATTATTGTAACTGGAAATTTGGTTGTATTTTTCCAACTCCCTTGTTTCAGTATTGAACTTTTAAAAATAAAAAGGGAGATGTGATGTTTTGTTAGACACAACAGCTGATGGTCACCGCTGCATGATGTGGATGCAGACACCCCACATAGAAGGCTGTTTTTGGTCATGTGACCTAGGCCTGGTGACTTCCGTTGCCTGTCGGTTGAAGCCATGACATAGAGGTTTCACTTATGTATCGTATTACCTGTTTCTATTAATTTAAAGAACCCAATCTAAGTTCAACACGTGTTATTAATGTAACTAATAACAACCCTAATATCATCTCAGATTGGCCCGTATACATCCCGTTTTTTTGTGTACAGAGTAAAAAGGCCAACAGTTTGCGTACAGTGGCAACGTGATTAATTTCCTCAAGACGTTAAATCTTTTGCTCAACATTTCCCAAAATTTTCTCTCCACAGCCTTACTTCAGTCATTGTTGTTCGTCGTGTTTCATGTACTAACAAACAACATTGCTGATTTCAACGTATGTTCCGCTCGTTTACGTAATGCCTTTCATGGCTCAAGGCAAACAACAGATTTTACGGTGACATTTTGATTGACGAGAATTCTCTCTCCCAATTACCTAATCACGGCAACGTGTATGGTATTCTTAAATTCATGCAGGTGGACGGTGAAGATATAAACAAAGTGTTTCGGCAAATGACATTACCACTGACGGCACTGTAGATTACAACTGTGTACCAAACTGTTGCCAGTCAACCTCAAGAACGTAATTAAATGATGCCCTTTTGCCCAAACCAGTACCGTGGCCCAAGTTTGGGTGACAGCCCGATAAACGAGTTTACAACAGAGGGGTACATAGTCCAAGCATTCCCAACTCTATTCCCTACTGGCAACTGTGATTTGCGAGACACATCTAGGATGCCCCAAATTACAGCTGTAAAATACTTTCAATTTTTGATGAGTTTTGGTGACGGTCGGTTTGCAAAGGACAGAGATTTCAAATTCTTTGCGCTAAACTCGGTTCTGCGCTGGAATGCCATCAGCCAGGGAAAATGTACTTGTAAATAGAATTGACAATGAAAGGGAAAACCACTGGCAGCTAAAATGCATGTTCGAAACGAACCCAAATTTAGCTAATAAAATCATGTTTTTGCATCCTCTTTGGGGATAACTAAGTCTTACTGGTATAAGCGTTCGTCCGAACTGAAAGACATGGTTGAATTTCTCGGTTGTCCAACATTTATTTTTACTCTAAGTGCCGCAGAATCTCATTGGCCTTTGAATTAAAACGACATTCTTGCTCCTGATTTTAAGTTTTGAAGACATGTTGAAATTAAAATGCTGCCGATTAAGGTCCCGGTTGCTATGTGAAAATCCTTTAAATTTTGTTTCTTGGTTCTTCCAGGAACGCGCTGGGTTTTACATCAAGCATCTACTCGAAACCAAAGTTTAAAGTTAAAGACTTTGGTACAGGTACGATGGCAACATCGAGGCAGTAGCCATGTCCACGGTCTGTTGTGGTTAGACGGTGCGTTAAATGTTGAAAACTTAAATATTGATGACAGGGAGCGTAAGTCTAGCAACATGTTTTCAAATCCTCGGTCAACCATTAATCCGGGTATAAATCATCCGCCAGCTCTTGTTCATCCGTGTAGTAAGCGCATTAGTGACGTCGTTTGACCCAAATAAGGACTTAATTGAAATGTTGAACAAAGTACATCGCCCCCACAAAATGTACAGATTCATGCCTTAGAAAAGAACAAAAAATCCGGTTACTTACTTGTCGCTTCAGTTTTCCCTTTCCCCAAATGTTTTCTACCACAAACCTATCATACAATGAGATTGGTAAATCTACAGTTGGAAACCGAAAGGAATGATTCTCTTCTGAATAGATACAATAAAATTTATCATACAATCATGGAGGCCAATATTGACATTCAGGTTGTTGTGTCAAAGCAAGCTGTAATCAAACTATATTGCGAAATATGCTGCCAAAAGTGAGCCACAATCTGATTCCTTCAAGATCTCCTTTCACACATATTACAGTTTCTGTTAAAGACCACGACCCAGCAAAATTTGCTGTAAAAGCTGTTTAATTCAGTCAATTGCCGAGCGCGATATATCGGCTCAGGAATGCTCCCAAATTTAGTGATGAGCTATCCTTTATTTCATTCAAGCAGGGCATTTGTGTCTTTGACTGTTGGCGGAGACAATTGGGTTCCCTCTTCTCGACCTAGAGAAAACTGGTGATGTGGACTGTACCAAGAGCACCCTGTCACACTATCCTTCCCGTCCATCTGACAGGGTCACACTTGAGTCTGATAGATACTGTTTCTCATTTACTATTTCAAAAAACGATGGATACGTCGTAGAAAGGCGGCTGTTGTTGGGTGTTTCCAAGATTTAGTCTTGGAGAAAATCCCGACAAGAAATAAGGCGTTTTTCAAGCAACAAGTCACGCTAAATGTGCTTGGAGGGACACGAAGATCTCAACCCAACGAACGTCTCTTGGGAAACCATGTATAACAATCAGAATAAAAAGATGCCATTTGAGTTGATTGGAGAGGCCGAGGAAGATGACGTTGAATACGAGGAATTCAAGCCAGTCAGGAGCACGATGAATGGATGAAAATTTCTGCATTGGGACCTAATGAGTCTGTGATTCACAGCGAGGTCGGATTGAGAGATTTAGACACATCGCCCCTTGGGCAAACTCGTATTCAAACTATCCGAATGTGGAATTGGCCTCTACATTTCTCTTAAATGTACAACAATTGGGGGTTGGATGACGAAGAAGTGGCTGCACCTACTTAGTTATTCCTCCGAGCAGCAGGAAATATTAGACCTCGTCACCTGCCAAATTTTCCTCTCTTACTAATGTTAAAAATGCTGATGTGGATGTAGTGAGGCGAGTCATTGTCCAAAGCACTGCTGGTACTGGAAAAAGCACTCTAATAAAGGCAATGACTCGAAATTTTAAGGTGTGTTTGGGTGATGGAAGTTTCTTTTTGATGGCTCCGACCGGTGTAGCAGCCTTCAACATTAACGGAAGCACTATCCACTGGGCCCTCTGCACATTGGGACAAATTCGTCAACATTCTGTGATTTGTCTGGAAAAGATGCCAGGAAATTTCCAACTAGACATGAAGAACGTACAATTTATAATCATAGACGAGTACAGATGATTGGTTGTAATCTGATGGCAATGATTGACAAACGTTGTCGTCAGGGCCCAAACCGTCATTTGCAAAACAACCCCTTTGGTAATCTTTTTGTGTATCTGTTTGGAGACATCAAACAGCTTCCTCCCCTCTGTGACCGTGCTCTTTAAAAGCGACAAGGGCCCCACACTACGGTCTTTCCAACGAAGGTATGCTACATACAGAACTTTAAAAAATGCCATATACGTCTGTTGTGCAAAAGACAAAATGGTGTCTCTCCTAGCCAGGCACTATTTCGTGACCTCTTATCCCGACTAAAATGACGGCTGCGCAACTGAAAAAGGGCTGGAAAGTTCTTTCAACTCGATTTACAAACTCGCTACCCAACGGAAAAACTAAAATTATAAATTCACTCCATCTCGAAAACCCGGGCAAGGTACTGTATATGCACACAACATGAAACATTTAAACATCTCTTGGTCAACCTGTTGCCCAAAATCTCTGCACAGCACAATTGCACAACCGCAGCCCAGGGAACCGAAGATGATGCACAAAAGGGCTTCAACCTGTTATTTACAGTCTGTTGGGAGTCGTGTCATGTTGCGATCCAACCTCTGGACGGCACGCGGGCTTGTGAATGGAGCAACTGTTTCGATTTTCGACATAATCTACGCTCCAAACACAAAACCACCGTTGACCAGCCTCTCTGCATATTGGTAGAGTTCGACAATTACCAAGGACCGTCCTTTCATATCCCAAGGTTTTGCCAATATGCCCTGTCTCTAGATCTTGGACTGAAAAACACCGTTAAAGTACTCGGCAACAGATTCCCTTACAACTTGCATGGTCTATTACTATTCATAAATGCCAAGGAATGACTCTTGATTCAGCAGTTGTGGGACTTGGCACAAAAGAGTTTGCTGTAGGGATGAGTTTCGTTGCTTTGTTAGAGTAAGAGCTTTGGGCAGATTTGTTAATAGACCCATCCTTTCCATTCGAAAGAAAACTCTCTCAGATTATCTAGATCATTACAACAAAGAAAGCTTGAGCAAACAAGGCTTGAGTCAATGGCTTTTTGGGCCTAAAAAACGTCTGCAATAAAACTTTTTCTCAAGGTACCATAAATGTGACCAAACCCTTGACTATCAAAAAACCGAAACCCCGTCTTCATTCAACATTGCCTCCAGATAAAGTAGTTAAGACTAAAAACCATTATTTACCAAAAAGATGTGGTGCATTCCAAAAGTTTGAACCGTTCTCAATCAAATAAGATATGCGGTAGGCGCGGCATTACGAATGTCAATGCAACTTTAAAATGAACACTCGGGTTTGATTGAGTTTGCCTGTTTTTAAACTTGACTTGATGCCACTTCAAACTCTTGAAACAGGTAATTTTCAACCTCTATCCCAAAGGGCAGGTGAGTTTATTCCTTGCTTTGCGAACGAATTTTCGAGAGTGTTGACATCCGGAAGTGGCAATTGCTTTTACAATGCGATATCGCTTAGTTTGAAAGGCTGCGAGGATTGGGCCCCCGTGTTACGCCCTGCTCGCTGCTCGGTCCTTCTTCGAACATAGAGTCTATTTCGAAAAGATGATTCTAAGTGGGCGGTGATCCATGGAATGTAATTAGCTTCATTGATTCAGCTTTTTTCGTCTTACAAATTGGGGTAAAAACAAATGCCCCATACAGGCACTTTCCATTGCGCTGCATCGACCAATTTTTGTACCAACATTTCGTCAAAAGTGGTTTCCCTTTTATGAATTTATCATCAATCGGTTTAAGGGCTGGCTTTTACTCAGGAGAATACGTGTGGGAAACATTTTAAAGTACTTTGGCCATAACGTATACACCGAAGATCAAACAGCAATAAACATATATCTTCACGACGACCATTTTGAGGCATTGTTAAAAAAGACATCTTTCTGGTCGAAGGGTTTGAACCAAAAAACGCTCGCATACCCAACTGTGATAATGCATGATTTAGTAACTTTAAACCAACCCTAGTGACCCACCTATAAACCATTTTCTGTTATTTGTCATAGTATAAAAGACTTTTTAGTTCAATTCAATTTGCATGTCCTTTTTGTCTCAATTATTATGATTTTCATTCAGATTACTATTGCCCTAAGTAAATGATTTTCAATAACATCACTAACGAAACAAACATGGCAAACGGTATTATTTAAAAACGGTGGTGGGTGGAACTCAAATACAGCAACGTCCTCGTCGTGAGTTCCGGATACTGGAAATATTATAATATGTTAATCGTTTCTTGCAATAGCTGATGAATGGGTAACCAAATCAACTAAAATTGTTTATGCATTAGCAATATGGGATAATAGCATTGTTTACGTACCCTACACCACTTAAATCAAAAACTTTTAAATTTTTACAAATATCAATCAACTCAAATGTAAACTGCTTGTTGCTTTGCTACACTGCAAAATTGCTCGTTATCATGGAAGATTTTAACTCCCGAAAGGAGGGAGCTCTGGAAAATAGTTTCGAGGACTTTCCTCCTTACTTGACCACACCCAACGAATACAGCCAAAAACAACACGATGATGATAAAAACGATGGTACCATGAATGAAACACTCCCCCTTTCCTCCCCTACCCGTGGCTGATTTGACAACATTGGACTTTCCCACATCCCTAAGCTAGAGTGGCGCATTAGGACCAATGGTCAGCCTTAAATATGGGGAAAAAACAGAATGTTACCGGGTACTCTACACATGGCTCACTCACTCGTTTAGCAACGACTTTAGCGTTTCCCTAGTACTATAGTCAACAGTCATCACGTTGTACAACAAAGGAAACTATTAAAATTATCATGTCGTATTGTTACTTTAGTAATTTAACTTTAATAAAACAGCAAATTACACATTGTGTGAATACAATATTTTTATTTTCACATTTAGTACAAGAACAACTATTGTTATCCATTTAACATAATTCTGGTTTAACCCAAGCCAACTGGCAAATTAAAACAACAATACATTGACGCAGCCTTCTATGATGTAGTATTCGGTATCAACAATCGGTAACATTTCAATTATAACTCAAATACCTTAATACCCACGTACCTAAAATACCCCAATAGAGATATTTATGATGAATAATCAACAATATCTCAAAATATGTTTGTAGAAGTACGACCATATTTAAGTTACGTCATCTGAAACTTGTCTCAGCTAGTCTTGTCCAATTCTATATTGTCTTCTCGAAAGCTTCTTATTTTATTTGAATACTTGATGTTCTGATGTATTATGACGTCAGAAGACCTTACAAACGTTCTTTATTCTAATAATTAAAACCACCTTCTTTCCTGACCAACATTTGACAAGAACAATCTCTTCTGCAACACAGCTGTTCACGAGATCTTACGGAATGGCCCATCAAGTCCTTCACTCTTCCCCTTCGTCGAAGAACTTGTCTTCTTATGGAACTTGACAAGTTCATCTGGATGGTTGAATAGTTCACAGCTCACAAGTTCTTACGGAATGGCCAATCACGTCCTTCACTCGTTCCCTTCGTCAATGCAGCAACCGCCCTCTTGTTGTGTAAGCTCCTCGTGGAACTTGACTGGGCTGATGGGAAGTTGTGGTGCTGCATCTCTTCTGTGCGCAAGAGTCTCGTCTTCGCCACGTGCTTGATCCGTGCTAGGAGGTCGGGGAACGGAGCGACGGCTCTGTGGACAGAACTCTGCGTCAGACGAGGGACAATGACAAACAGACTGTAGCAGAAAGATCTAATACTTTTATTTAAGCATCTGCATAATTATTTTGACTCTCAGCTCCTTGATCTAGTACATTTTCACGTTCCTGCAAGACCAACACGAAACCATCAGACTTTCCATCTGCCAAGAAGCAGACTAGACATTTTTAGTAATTCGCCAACTAACCGGATCCAACATACGTATAACCTTTGGGTTTCTAGTGGTATAACCAATTAGTTGTCTTCCATCCAGATCTAGACATAAATTACCTAAATTTTCAATGTTTTAAAAAGTTTGACTTCAAATGTTCTTTACGTTGTACATAATTGTGTTTTCTATTTGCACTTCGTTTATTAGTATAATGTTCTTTTGTGCACCTGAGTATATCTATTTAGATGCCGTTTGATTTTTTTATATCATTTTTATTATTTGTACTTAAGTAATTAACTAGGGAAACGCCAAAGTCGTTGTTAGACGAGTGAGTGAGTCATTTGTTGAGTACCCGGTGACCCCCTCCAAGGGGGTCCCCAACCCCCAGCGTGCGACCCCAAATCGCAATCCGCGCTCTCCCAATAATTTCCTAGCGTTGTTTTTTCCTCAATTAACAACCCACAGGTGCTCATCATTTATATGGCACAGATTTTCACCAAAATGACCTCGAAGGAGATTTGTTTATTTAAGTAGATGCTGGGTGTAGAGAAGTTAAGTAACAGCAAAGGAAGGACACGGTTGATATGGTATGGACACATAAAACAAATGGGGGAAAATAGGATGCTCAGGAAAATGTATGACAGAAGGATTGAAGAAGGAAAAGAGGACGGGGTAGGCCAAGGAAGAGATGGAAGGATATCATAGCAGGAGACTTGGAGGCAAGAGGAGACAGCTGGGAAGATGTGGAAGAGATTGACCTCGGAAGGAGAGTTTTTAGATTATAAAGAAGATTTAAGTAGATGCTGGGTGTAGAGAAGTTAAGTAACAGGAAAGGAAGGACACGGTTGATATGGTATGGACACATGAAACGAATGGGGGAAAATGTGTGGCTCGTTGGTCTTGTGGTTAGCGTATCTGCTTCCAATGCAGAAGGTCCAGGGTTCGATTCCCGTTTAAGTCAGAAGTTTTTTAACTTCTGATTTGGACTTCAGTCCATCAGTTCTTGTCTTAGGAGTTTGTAAACGGTGATTTTGGAGCCGTCCTAGCAACGAAGCACATAATAAATTTCAGAGTTGTTCTGAATCGGCCTTGTTGATTCTGGCGTTGATTCGCGGGTGTTCGCACTGTCCATACCACTGATTGCAATATTTCCAATTAAAAATATCGATCTTTGGTTGGTTATCGCTCATTCGTCGATTGCGTCGGGGCCTGCAATGTTGGCTTGGTCGCTTTGATTTAAAGTCCCCCACTGAAAATCAGTTCTATAACTGAGTGGGTAGACTCTAAATAAAATTTTTTTTATTTATTTATTTATTTATTTATTTAGGATGCCCAAGAAATGTGTGACAGAAGGATTGAAGAAGGTAGAAGAGGACGGGGTAGGCCAAGGAAGAGATGGAAGGAAACCATAGCAGAAGACTTGGAGGCAAGAGGAGACAGCTGGGAAGATGTGGAAGAGATACGATTGTGGGAGGAAAAAAAGAAGTGGAAACATTTGGTTTCTAAACCAAAGCTGACCCTGCCAGATACAGTTAACGGCGATGGATATGGGATAATGATGATGATTAATTTTAAGTAGATACAAAGTTGGCTATTGTGATGCTTAAAACGCCGGATTTTCACAAATGACAAAGAAAACTTTTGATAAAAAGAGG